>JBBBDQ010000426.1:2652500-2942500 GCA_037127315.1 Ascarosepion bandense | reverse complement strand
TTCCCACCTGAATCTATTCTGCACATATACAAATCTACCATCCGCCCGTGTATTGAATATTGCTGCCATATCTGGTCGGGTGCCCCTGCTGCTCTCCTTGGGTTTCTTGACAAAATACAAAGGAGGATATGTAACGTGGTTGATACTGACTTGGCAGACTGGCTGCAACCACTCTCTCACCGGCGTGATGTGGCTTCCCTGTGCCTCTTCTACAAGTACTTTCATGGCTACTGCTCCGATGAGCTTAGATCACTGGTGCCGCCTAAGCACGAATTCACACGAGATACTAGATTAGCAACTAGGTCCCATCCTTTTACAGTTAAACAAATAAGATGTAACCGTAAATTCCACAAGTCTGCTTTCCCGACAGCTACAATCTCCAGGTGTTTAAATGTAGGGTCAATAGACACCTCCTATCACACTAACTCCCAATTATTCTCAGAACACTATCATCTACCCAACCCTCATTCTCGGTATCCTTACCCGCCTATTACCCACTCTCTGACATTTCCTATATTTAATCATCCTTTCTCCACTCTATGTAGCCCCTGCGCAGTAGTGGCAGTGACATGCCTTGCTCGGGGTGAAACGCTTATAAAAACAAAATATATATATATGTGTATATATACGCATATATATATGCATATATGTGTATATATATGCATATATGTGTATATGTACGCATATATATGTATATATGTTCGTATATATATGTATATGTATATAAATGTGTATATGTTCGTGTATATGTATATAAATGTGTATATGTTCGTATGTATATATATATATATATATATATATATATATATATATATTAATGTGTGTATGTTATGTATATATATAAATGTGTGTATATGTTTGTGTATACACATGTATATATGTGTATATGTTCGTATATATATATATATGTTCGTATATATATATATATGTGTGTGTATGTTCGTATATATATATGTGTGTATATGTTCGTATATATATAATGTATATGTGTATATGTTCGTATATATAATATATATATATACTCGTATATATAATATATATATATACTCGTATATATAATATATATTTATGCTCGTATAATATTTAATATATATGTGTGTGTGTGTATATATATATATATATATATATTTGTATATGTTCGTATATATATATATATATATGTATGTATATATATGATTATGTGTTCGTATATATATGCGTGTATATGTTAGTATATACATATATATATGTCTATCTGTTCGTATATTCATATATATTTGTATATGTTCGTATATATATTTATAAATATATATATATGCGTATATGTTCGTATATATATTTATAAATATATATATGCGTATATGTTCGTATATATATTTATAGATATATATGTGTATTAGTTCGTATATATATATTTATAGATATATATGTGTATTAGTTCGTATATATATATTTATAAATATATATAGGCGTATATGTTCGTATATATATTTATAGATATATATGTGTATTAGTTCGTATATATATATTTATAAATATATATATGCGTATATGTTCGTATATATATTTATAGATATATATGTGTATTAGTTCGTATATATATTTATAGATATATATGTGTATTAGTTCGTATATATATATTTATAAATAGATATATATGTGTATTAGTTCGTATATATATATTTATAAATATATATATATGCGTATATGTTCGTATATATATTTATAAATATATATGTGTATTAGTTCGTATATATATATTTATAAATATATGTGTATATGTTCGTATATATATTTACAAATATATATATGTGTATATGTTCGCATATATATTTATAAATATATATGTGTATATGTTCGTTTATATATATATATGTGTGTGTATGTTCGTATATATATATGTGTATATGTTCGTCTATATATAATATATATGTGTATATGTTTGTCTATATATAATATATATGTGTATATGTTCGTCTATATATAATATATATGTGTATATGTTCGTATATATAATATATATGTGTATATGTTCGTATATATATATATATGTGTATATGTTCGTATATATATAATATATATATGTGTATATGTTCGTATATATATATAATATATATATGTGTATATGTTCGTATATATATATATAATATATATATGTGTATATGTTCGTATATATATATATAATATATATATGTGTATATGTTCGTATATATATATAATATATATATGTGTATATGTTCGTATATATATATAATATATATATGTGTATATGTTCGTATATATATATAATATATATATGTGTATATGTTCGTATATATATATAATATATATATGTGTATATGTTCGTATATATATATAATATATATATGTGTATATGTTCGTATATATATATAATATATATATGTGTATATGTTCGTATATATATATAATATATATATGTGTATATGTTCGTATATATATAATATATATATGTGTATATGTTCGTATATATATATATAATATATATATGTGTATATGTTCGTATATATATAATATATATATGTGTATATGTTCGTATATATATAAAATATATATATGTGTATATGTTCGTATATATATATATATATAATATATATATATGTGTATATGTTCGTATATACATAATATATATATATATATATATGTGTGTGTTCGTATATATATATATGTGTATGTATGTATATATATATTTGTATATGTTCGTATATATATATATATATATTGTGTATATATTTGTATATGTTCGTGTATATGTATGTATATATATATATATATATATATGTATATATGTACGTATATATATATATATATATATATATATATGATCATGTGTTCGTATATATATGCGTGTATATGTTAGTATATACATATATATGTCTATATGTTTGTATATTTATATATGTGTATATGTTCGTATATATGTGTATATGTTCGTATATATATTTGTAAATATATATGTGTATATGTTCGTATATATATTTGTAAATATATATGTGTATATGTTCGTATATATATTTGTAAATATATATGTGTATATGTTCGTATATATATTTGTAAATATATATGTGTATATGTTCGTATATATATTTGTAAATATATATGTGTATATGTTCGTATATATATTTGTAAATATATATGTGTATATGTTCGTATATATATTTATAAATGTATGTGTGTATCTTCGTACATATATATATATAAATATATTTCTGTATATGTTCGTATACATGTATGTGTGTGTCTGTATTTGTTCGTATATATATATATATATGTGTGTGTGTGTGTGTTTGTGTGTGTGTGTATCTATATATTTATTGCATCAACGCAGCACATACTTTTCTAAAGATATAATTTTAAATATAACCGACAGTGAATGATTAATCATGACCCGTTCTAAACATCGTAATTTGGCTTTAATTTCCGATGAAAATAGAAACAAAAATGGTCCAACATTTAGATAGTTTTTTATGCTTGTTCTAACCTGTCGGCTTACATGAGCCATCTTCAGAGACGTTACAGTAACGTTATCATATAAACATTAACCATCAAAGATGAGTTTATCTTGTGTTGACATAGAATATTGCTAACCAACGATAACAGTCACCGAATAGCTGACACACATCGTAAATTTGTAATGCGGTTCTATGACGTCACTCCATGTGGGAGACCAAAATGCTAACAGAACCATATGTCTAAATGCAATGTAATGTGTTGTGATCAGATTGAAATGTGATTTTATTAAGTGTTGGTTGTTTTGATTTAACGTAGATGGCCTCCAATATCTGAAGGTTCTTTTTACTGTGTGTGTGTATATATATATATATATATATATATATATATATATATATATATATATATATAATACGTGTATTAAACTCGCCATAGATTTTAACAACGACCTCCAGACGTGTTCGTAATATTCTGTAACTCTTCTGGACGATCTCCTTGTTTAAGCTGTTGAATCCTGTCATTATTCTTACCTTCAAGAGATTTGTTAGTCTCTGGGTCAGCTGCACCCCACACATAATAATCAAGGGTGTTTCAGAGGTTTCCTGTTTGTGTGTCATGCTGCAGAATACTGTTGCCAGTCATGGCGTCTTCTACCAGCCACCCTCTTGACTTAGGGCACCAATACCTGATGTAGGACCACGTGTTGAGTGTAAGGCCCTCACTAATAAATTCGGGAGTTCTTTTCTTATCAGAACGGTCACAATGAGTTTTTCGGATCTCCTGTACTTTTGTAATTACCATTAGACTCTTTCCTAATGCTCTGCATTGCCCTGAGATTGACACTGAAACACCCTGAAATGTTCATATTGGACTTTCTAGTGTCATTGCCAAACAGTACAGTATGCCATTTCCAAATTCCTGGTGGTGTATTGCGTCTTGGTGCCCATCTGACCTCTATCATACCCCTCACCAATAACGACGTGCATGCATGAAATTAAAAATATAAAATGGTAATAATTTACGTATTGCACCCCTGCATCTGCTTTTTGTGTATATTCTGTAAGTCGTTATCACGAATTCATTTGTAACAGAATCTAGGCGAAGAAGTCTTTTTCAAATTACTTTCATACACACAATGAATGGCATTTTGCTACTCCACACAACTGTCATAATACCATCGTGCCTTCTCATGTATTAACTTCTATACATTCAATGACTGCTTTTACTAGTTAACGCATTTTAAATAATTTAAATGTCTTTTGTAGCTAACTTTATTATTTTGAAAGATAATAGCCTAAATTAAATCTAATCTGTATTAAAGAAAATGTCCACGTTTTATAAATTTTCAAAACATTGACACTTTCACTCATCGAACAGGCGTTATAGACAAAAAAATGTAAGCAACAAATTTTAAAATTTCGTTAAAGTCAAATATTTGCCCTGCCTATGTATTTCTTCAGTCTAAATTTAAAGATTAATCAAATTGATTTTGTAGAAATAAAGCTTATTTTTGGCGTAAAACATAATGAAAATAACATTTTAGTAAGGCTAAGCTGTCATCAAAGTCATAGGTCAACAACAATTTTTATTGATGATTATGCACATTAAATGTGACACACGGCCAAAAATAGGATCGGAAGAACATCTACCTTTACCTTACTAACTAGTGGCACTGGATAATCCATTGTCCAAAACATTACTACATTCCTATCAATTTCACTGCGGTCAACCAACGATTTCTCTATGGAATTCTAATTTATGTACAATATTTTTGTTGGATTGAGGAATAAAACCAACTTTTTTTTTTAACTGCAATGTGTATTTATAAAATTATTATTTACAAAAAGCAAAGACTAAAATTGTGTTAGTAACACAAGCCGTGCAGTCCTAAATGTGACAAAAAATAATTCCGAGATGAAATAATGTAGGACTAGATAATAATTACAGTCAACAATCGTAGTTTTCTAATATCATCTAAAAAGGCGCGCGAAAAATCTTTGAAAATTAAAGAAATACGGAACACCCAATACTCAAGAAATTGGTAATCTGTTTAAAAATTTAAACATTAGTTCAAGGAAGATTATAATTTTTTATTCTATAGACTTTTAATAAACTTAGAATTAATAATTTTATTTTTGTCTTATTGGGTTATCCGGAAAGTTCCTACCGATTTTTAGTCATTTATGTTCCAACATGATTGAACACGTCAAATTTATCGGCAGATATATGTTTACATTTCCGATTGGAACACATTTCAAACTATTTCTTGAGAAAGCGAGTTTAAAATTACTTAATTTGTGCTAGTTTTGTATCCCTATGAAAATAAAAGAGTATAAGGTGCATTTTAGACACTTGATGCTTCTTTTATTAAAGGCAAAAATGCCTCGCAAGGCAGAACCCCCACCCGACTACAAATGACGATCAAATGAAGACATTGATTGAGAATAGCCCACACTACACAATGCAGGAATTGGCAAAAACACTAAATTTATCAAAATCCATCATCCATGAGCACTAAGCTCAAGTAGCCAATTCTCGAAATCTCTCCGTTGTTTGGGTTTCACATGATGAGTGAAAATAATCATTTGAATCACATTTCTATCTATGATTTACACTCTATAAACGCAATGAAAATGCACCTTTTTTTAAAGAAAATTGTGGCGATTGATGACAAATGGATCTTTTGACAATAATGTTCAGCGAAAGAGATTCTGCCAAGTAACCAATCAATTGATTCTGAAATGTACTGCTCGCAACTAGAATTAAAGGCAGCAATTCACGAAAAATACCTAGAATTGGCGAACAGGAAAGGTATTGTTTTCCATCAAAATAATACAAGAGTAACTATACCTCGCGTTTCTTTGACGACCTGGCAGAAATTGTTGTTGTAGCTTAGCTGGAATGCGTTATCCCACCCGCCATATTCACCAAACATCACACCTTCAGATTTTTTCATTTATTCAGTTCTTTGCAGAATAATCTCAGTGGAAACAAATTTAATTCTTTGGATTACATAAAAAAAAAACACCTTAATGGTTTATTTGTCAAGAAACCACAGAAATTCAGGGAAGACGGAATCTGTAGGAAAAATAGAGAAAGGTTGTGTAACAAAATGGTTCATTAGTTGATGGCATAATTGTATTTTGTGTTTTAATTTCCCTTAAAAATCGACATGAATTTTCTGGACAAACCCAATATACGTACATAAAAGAATTTAATTAATAAAGAGTGAAATTATACAGTTTTTTAATTATTTTCCTACGTGTTTGATGCCATTGTGACAGAATGAGGTTTTTTTTGGTTTTTTTTTTTTTTGGTTTTTTGTTTATTGAGAATTTCTTAAATTAATGAAGTTACTACTAACAAAAACCTTTATTCGGTGGTTGATAAAGTTATAGTCGACTGCTTTCACTTTGATTTCTTTTTCTTTCAAACTTTTATAAAGACAATTATGGACACCTCCAAACATCATGTAAATTTACCCCCCCCCCCCTCCAAAAAAAAAAGTCATTGAAACCGGTAACACCAGATTTTTTAAAATATAAATAAAATAACCAATCGGAAGAAAAAACAGACACGCGAAAAAAATACACCCGTTTCGATGGATTGGTAAACTCAAAACTGACTGATTAAGAACGAACATAAATTTATATTCTGATAGTGAAAAGGAAAGCTAAAAGTAGTCAGTCAAAGGATGTAATGTAATTCAAATACATTTCCTTTTTAAACCTCTGTACAAAACTCATCTAAAACTTGCAAAGATGAAAAAAGAAATCTTTAAAACGATTCACATTCGAAGGTGTCATTTAAACTTCAAATTTTTGATTCTTCAAAACATGTCTTTATTTAATTAAAGGAAAACGCAATGAATTTCAAAATTGCACTGGAAAATTACAAGTAAATTTTTAAAAAATAAATATTCACTGTAGTTTTTTTCTGTCCAATCTGAAAGGAAATATTTTATGCAAGCACCAAAAATCTCAAAACAAGTTTCTTTTTACAGTTTTGAATTTAGAATGAATTCGCATTTGATATTTCATAAATCTTTTATTGAAATAACATCTTAAGGGATTTTTCTTTACAGCTGTAAAAAAGATTTCACAAACACATACTAAATTTTAAAAGTATATACGAGATATTGAAAGCGGGGAGGTGTGAAACTTAACCAAAAATAATCTTAAATTAGGATTACAAATTAAAATAATGTAATGTTGTTTTTTTTCTTTAATTTTTTGGGGGAAATTGTCCGTATTTTTTTACGTGTCAACATGGAAACGTTGATTTTTATTTTCTTTCAAAAATTTAAGTTTAAAAAGTTGTCAAATTATGTCATTAATATTTTCAATATTTTCAGTGTAATTGTTTCATATTTTACATTATTTTAATTTGTAATCCTAATTTAAGATTATATAGCTTTCTGGGTTCATCAGGGACTTAGTGTGTCAAAATATCCATCCATATGTTATTCAACTATCGTTTAACAACACGATTTGGAATGAGATATTTTGGCAGTAGAAATGCACCTTTTCTGACTGGAAATACTGTAATTATTATGTATGAAAATAAAAAAAAGTGAAAAACTAAAAAGTAAAATTCTGAAAATTCTTCTGGTCGTAAATTTTTTTATGCTTTCTATAGAAATTTAAATCAAATCAAATAAAATAAAATGAAAGGATTTTGCATTTAATGATTTTCCTTGTATTCACTTTCACCACAGGCGCACCTCTAATTTGTCTCATTAAAATTTCTAATCAAGCATGAACTTTTGCAATGATCTAATACTTATTGTATTATTAAGCTTCAAATATTCAAAGTTTGTTTCAAAGATAAAAGTATCGTTTTTGAAGATAGAAAATTTTAAAATACAATCAATTTCGATTCAACTGTTTCAACAGAGTGAAGCAAAAAAGAAAAAATGTTTTCCTTCAAAAATATTTAGTGAATGCATCTACTGATGTTTAATTATCAAGATGGATTACATGTGCAATTTTACGGTATTATTTTTATTGAAAACCATTTTTTTGTTTTCGTTTTCTTTTTTCTTTTTTACAGGATTTTGCATCTACCTCATATTTCTACCTATGAACTTGTTTTGTGACTGATGTCGTTGTATATTTCTCTCAAGCACTAATAGTCGGTATTGAAGCCTATGATGCATAAGCTAGGATTTAATGTTGATATTCAAACAAGCTCTTGCTACTTGCGAGATTTGTGCAACGCAATCTTCTCTCGTGTATGACTTGACAAGTTGACATCGAATAATTAACTGAATTTTGGCCTTAAATGTTCACATTGATGTGATTAATTAAGTGCAGTGACAAAGAAGTAGGTGGTATTGAAAAGCAAATATTTGTTGTGTAAAATAAATGCTTTTTACACCATTGAGCTGCTGATTGATTGATTGTACCTACACCTAGAAGGGGTGCACATTAAAATGCAGCGTTTCTGTTTTGTTTGTTTTTTAATATTGGGACATTCATTGGGACAGACGGTGGTGGCTAAACACTAAACAGGATGCAATTTAAGGAAGAGTTTCTCTTTAGAAAGTTGCGATCAATCAGAAGGGAGAAGATTATAAAAGTGTCACAATTCTTTATTTCTCTTTTTGCTAAAACGCCTTTTAAAATGGCTGAGAATTTAAGCTAATTTCGAATACTTGAAACAAAGAAGAGAGTGCTGGGTTGCTATGTGATATATGTCCTTCTGTATGGAAGGGAATGTTGGACGATCTTCTCAAGGATGAAGGAGAGGCTTGAGGCAGCAGAAATGTGGTTTTACAGAATGATGGAGGATGGACAAGAGGATGGACAAGAGAAGAAAACTCATACTTAACATAAGGAAAATACAGATGACGTTTTTGGGACATGTAATGAGGAAGGAGATCTTGGAGAATTTAATACTCGCAGGACGGATGAAGGGAAAGAGACAGAAGAATGCAGCGCGAGACCTACTTGCAGAACGAGGTTTAGGAGAGATACCAAGAGGGAGGATATTGAGAGCGACAAGAGACAGAGCCAAGTGGAAGTCCATGCTCGCCTACATCCTGAAGAGATACGGCACATGAAGAAGAAGACTACATAATTTTTTAAGTCATTATTTTATCTTAGTATAAACGTTATTTTTAGTGGGTACGCGTGTTTGGTTTGCTATCCTTTTTTTTTCTTCTTCTTCTTCTTTTAAAGCAGTCAACTTAATAACTCGACAGGAATTGAATTTGTATCCCCTTTTCCATCAAAGAATAACCGAAGCATGCCGCTACCAGTTTGGACGTGGGAGACTAATCTTGATTTTGATCAGTTTATATTGAACTTTACCAATACATATACCCCGCTAAAAATGACGTCTACGTTATAATAAATGGGCGAATATCATAGTTATATTTGTATATTTAAGAAAAATGTTAGGGAATTGAATGATAAAATGGAAAAATTGTGTGTAACGGAACTTTTTCGTCCTATAGAAAGATTTCATCGGACTAATCACTAAACTATAGTTTTTATTGATGAAATTGTATCCGTGTGGGAAGGGGAAATATATGCAGGAGTGTCAGTGGTAATTTTTACCAAGAGGAAACGTTGAATTTGAATTTTTTTAAGTTTTATATTTTTATAAAACGTCAGGACGCACAGTCGAAACGATATCATTCAGTTTTTGTTTATAAGTCTTCCACATTGTGATAACAGGTGAAATATTGTAATAACCTAAGTGCAAATTTATTGTGGATGATTTAGCAACCAGTGCACTTCATAGACATTTTCACTTTTAAAAATTGCTTTATCTTTTAATTAAATTACCATTTTAAACTCGAAATGATGCTCACTCATTAAGACTCATTACCGATGCAGTTTTAGCTTGTTTATTCTTAGAGTTTTTTTTTTTAATCTAGTCCTTTCCAAAATATTTCCCTTAACAATCAACATATTTTCGATATATTGATGATGTTTTATCAATATATCCCCGTAAAAGTAAAACATTACCTGACCTTATAAATGAACTAAGTCGAATGCACAATAGAATTTAACTGAAACAAGTAAGTAGTACATTACAATTCCTCGATATCATATTGTATTAATGACCTAGAACTTAGTGACTGTCGTAAATCTACTAACAAAAATAATCTCGTAAATTTCTATACTCACCATAACAACAAAATAAAACCCGCAATAATTATCGGCTTCTATTTAAGAACATTATGAAATTATAAGGAATGATACGGAGAAATACATGGAAAATACTTTTACCCCCTCGAATACCCTAATTATTTAATATTCCACGTGAAGCAAAGCTCATCAATTTTTTGAAAATAAAACAACGAAACGAGATACATACATTACCTACTAACTCTATCACAACTACAATTGAAAAGAATTTATCTGAGCGTAACATAAAATTTGTTACAGCTACTTATAAAACAATAAGAAACTTAATTAATACAAAACAAAATAACAACCTGAAACCTGAATTTACTCTATAGTCTGTAATGATTGTCACAAGAAATATATAGGAGAGACCTCGAGGAATTTAAATAAAATGGTTATAAGAACGTAAAAGATATTTTCCAAAACAACTCACTCAGTGCATTATTTGCTCACTGTAAAGAATCTGACCATAATTTCGATTAAGAAAATTCTATCTAATTAAGAGAAAGCAGTTTACTAAAATGAATAGGTAGTGCACTATTGCTAAATTATCCATGGTAAATTAACGTTCATGTTTTGACAACATTTCTTGGCAGATATTGTTATCACAATGTGGGATACTTAAAACAAAAGAAAAGGTGTAGGGAAACTGAATATCCAGACACGTTTGAAAAAAATTTAAAATTCAGTGTTTGGACATTTTCAATGTTTTCCCTCGGTACATAATTATTACAAATACTCGAGTTTATATACCCCCTCCAACATATAGGATTCCATCAATAAAAATACATCACACATAATTTTTCCACTGTGTCATCCAATTGTATAATTTAAATCGACTAATTAAATTTATCTGCACTTAGCATTAACTTAATTTCGTTTTCCTGTGTATATTTATATCTAGCATCGTTTATACTCTGTTTTAATGTATCTTCTTGGAGTGGATATGTAAGCTTGTACAATACTTTTTGTGCGTTCAAGTTGAAAGCAAAAACGCTCTTTGTGTCTCCGTATATACACGGCCACTGGCGACTCGTATTCGAGGATACCCGTCTACCAGGACGGCTAGCTAATCCCCATTGCTGAGCATTGGTACGAGCGCGTTATTCGGTCTCAACAAGGCCGGGACGCTTAAACACTCGATTGCGCGATGACTTGCGACTTCGAACTAGCACAACCATCGACGGCCATCTACCCAAATTCATGCACAATGCTTGGGTCGATCCGTGGTATGGTTTTAGGCACTTTCCAAAAGTGGGGCACGCTGAGACGCTTCCTCCAGACTGATAACATCAAGAAGTTACCTTCCTGACAAATTCACTCGAGTGAGATTCAAACCCGGAATCATAAAGTGAACGTTCTAACCATTCGCCCCCCCCCCCACACACACACGGGAGAGAGAGAGACGCAAGTTATTGAGAATACTCCTTTAGTGGTCTGTAAATGGAAAAGTCGCATTTAATGCAGCATTCGCCAAATTTTAACTTTATCCTTTCAATAAGTATCAAGGCCCATTAACATAGCAGCTTCGAATCTGATACAACAAATGCAAAAAGCATAGTGTATTGGCCTCCAGCGACTTGAAGATAGCCAGTTTCTTGAAAGTTATCAGGTAAATAAGAAAAATGACCGATAGTTCTCTGGACATTCAACAGAAATACCAGTGGTAATGCACACCAAGTTCACATTGTCTGTCATGGTCCTGAGGGTGTAAGCAATTGCGCCACTTCTTTTTGCAGGGCTTTAAGGTCATCCTTCACCTACATCAAGATGCTGGACACTGTGGTCAAGCTCTGGGTCGTGGGTGTTGTCCCACGTGACCCAGAAGTTTCATGATCCTGACACGCCTAGCATATGATCTCATAATTATCTTGATTTGAAAGCTCCGAGTGAATTAATGCTTCTGAGTCGTCATCGGGTCAGGAGGATATCAATCAGCGGACAATCAATATACCAAGGACTCGTTAAAGACCATCGATGTGATGCAGACCTCTTAATCCGGGAATGCAATCACTTCCAAGGCCGCATTGAGGTTGAAGGCGATTTTATATAAAATAACCGTTTGTTTGTTTGTTTTTGTTGTTGTTTTTTTTTCAATTGAATATGTATACAATTTTTTAACACATTGATTTTTTCCTATTGAATATCATTGCTTTTTTAATTCGCTCTCACTTAGTTAACAACATTAATATCAATATGCTTTCGAATTAATAAAGAGTGCTTAATTTCTCCACTCGGTTTGGTCGACTATCAACCTAATTATGAAAACATTTATTTTTTTCGGTTTAAAATTCTAATCCCCACATCGACCGCTTTTCTATCCCACTTTTCTTGTTTTTTTGAGTTTTCAAACACGTCTATAACAAAAAAACTACGTAGTAAAAATAAATTTTATTTTCAAATTTGCTTTTTTACACTCTGAAAAAAAGTGGACTTTTTCTTATAGACGTACCGTCTATAAGAAAAAGTCCACTCGTTTCTTGTGCAGTTTAGTTTATTTTTTATTTAAAGAAAATAAACGGAATAACTGAGGGTTTTAATTTTCATAAGCAAATAAATCAATTGAAAAAAAATACTTATTAAGTTAAGGATTCTTATGAATAATAAAATGGTATAAATGCTAGAGACAACCTTGTCCTCTTTAAATTATAAAGTAAAGAAAGATGCATTTACAAATTTTGTATCCAGCATTGTTAGAGCATTTGTTGAATTGTGTCTTTTTGATCAATTTAAAATTTAAATACAATTTTTTATAATTTCAGTTAATATTGCTCATAATCAGGAATACATTTTCTTAACAGATTTGTTATTTGTTTGGGGTGGTTAAAACAAGACATTTTTTTGCGTTATTTTTAAAGTAAAAAAAAAAATCGGGTTTCCTATTTATTGCAACAAAAATTAATTTTTTTCGCTTTCAACTTTTTATACGATTTGATGGGATGTTTTTTTCCATAATTAATTTCCAAACGGCAGTATTGGAAAAAATAATTTCTTAAGATAATTTTAAAATTCAATCCATTTTTTAATTAAATTTTTTTAGTAAATAACTTTTACCGAAAACATTTATTTAACTTTTTATTCAATATATTTTCGTCATGAATATCGATTTATGGATCGAAGAAAAATTAGCCGATAAAATTTTAATTAATTCTCTAATTCGCTGACACAAAAATGTACAACATACACACATATTATTTGTGTCAAATATGTAACGATAAAAAGTGTAAGTTGTTGCGCTAACAAATTTTTATCCACTTCCCTTACCTATCGTGACATTTATAATTATTACGGGTGGTGGGTCTCTCTCTCTCTCTCTCTCTCTCTCTCCTAAAAAATAAAGTAAAATTAGGTCTTTCATAAAAAAAAATCAGTAATGGAATTTTATCACAGGAATGTTTAAAATCATTACGAAAAAACACGCTGTTTCTCTCTCATCTTTAACTCGCTTTTTTGACCTCCGCATCAGACCAGTCCAATTAAATGTATTTCGTTTCGTTTTCTCATTGTAACATGTGACCTCTGCCACTTTCTAGGGGAGGGTTAATTCGCTCAGAAGTGGGTCACCCAGATTTCGACGTATGTGCCTTGACAGACACTCGATACTCCTCGATGGGCTTTGATTCTATTTTCTTGGTTCTTGCTGCCGACTCCTCTGCACATCTCATTTCTACAATAGTCATCGTAAAAATAAAAACATCGAACGAGAGCATGTACCCGTAATTCAATGGCATCTTCACTCTGTCCAGCAGAGCTCCGGCGTCGGTTACACATGTCTGGTGACAACTATGATCTTCGTTTTAAAAACTAAAAACAAACCAAAACTTTATCTTCGTTCATTTTATTTTGAAAATAAAGAAAGGGTATACTCTAGCAGCTAGCTTCTTATCTTAGGTATATTGATAGATTTTTTTTCTGCATCGCTTACGCTTCGTCGACTTCGATAGATCATTTTTTTTTTAAGTTGTTTGTTTTTAGCGGCATATCAACTCCTTATGATAAGGAGTTGATATGCCGCTAAAAACAAAGGGTCATTTTAATACCGAAAAATTTAATTTTCTTGGGAGCATGAGTAATTTTTTATACAAAAACGTATTGCTTGTAAATTTTTTTTACTATGAATTGAAAAATGCATTGCTAGTATTTTTTTTTAAATGTTTATAATTTCATAGTGTTTTTTTATCCCAGTTTGAGGGTTATTTGCTATAGCTGGGATCCTAATTAGGTGCTACTACCTCAGCTCAGAATGAACTTGCGAACATCAGCAGTTAAATAGAGGTGGTTCCACACTCTTCCAAAAAACCTCTCGATCCTTGCTGCCGGATGTAGTTTATCGTCATACCCAGGACTGATAAATCAATACAGTTATAACAGAGCAATTATTTTATTTTTTTATTTACTTATTTATTTATTTAGTTATTTATTGACATACCCGTCCTGGTGCAGTAGTACTAAATAATTTAATTTGAAAAAAAAAAATTATATATGCAATTTATACTCTCTCTTAAATTGCATTCAGTTTTCTTAAACAACTGAAAAATAGATATGCGTGTTCAAGAGACAAACATGTCATTTCTTAAAGTAGATGACAAAAAAAAAAAATAGAACTAATAATTAATTTTCAATGAAAACTGCCATTTATTTCACTTTCACACAAAAAATGTTTAAAGAAAAAAAAACTTTTACTTTTTATTGGAAACTAATTCTTGTTTACCTATCCTGGGTTAGGGATCTTTGGTGGTTTTCATAAAAAACAAAAACAATACAAAAAGAATATCGGATACTACTTTCACTTCTGTTCTTAAGCAGTTTTGTTTTTTGTTTTGTTTTGTTTTGTTTTTTGTTTGTTTTTGTTTTGTTTTGTTTTTTTGTTTGTTTTTGTTTTTGTTTTTTTCAGAATAATTTTTTTTATGGTATTTTAACATTTAACATTCAATATTCAGTTTCAAAACATTTCCGCCAATATCGAAAATGACGACGCGCTCGTCGAGCATAAAAAATAAATTAAAAATTGAAATGAAATCATGTCCATTCCGTCCATGATTGGAACTCCACTTTGGATATCAAAGGCACATAATGAGTGATATCATCTATTCTTGAATTATCTTAATTCCTGAATCAATCCAACCGACATCGTTTCTTTCTTTCTTTTATTGTTTTTTTTTTTCATTTTCTTCTTTTTTGTTTTTTTTTGTTTTTTTGTTTCTGTCTCTGTTTCATTTCCAGATTTGTTTTAAATAAGAAACTTACAAAAAGGTATTGTTCCCTATGAGAAATTTTTTTTTTTACGGGGGGGGGGGGGGCTCCTTCTTTAAAACCTCACCAAGTTGGTTCAACTCTGAGTCTAAAACATCATTTTTCATTCATTATTGTCACCTTTAAAACCTTGGATGGTAATTTTGGGGACTCGGAGTTTACAGTAGCAGGCTGCAGGAGTATTAATTAATTTAAAGATAAGAAGCACGAGATTGTTTCGGCGAAGCCCAGAAAGATTTTGTAATAATGTATTATTGTAAACAAACAATAGAATCACTACATTACAATTGACACATGGAATCGAACTCTCTGCTTCGTCCTTAGGTCAGGGCTTTAGCGACATTCTGCTCTTCTCAGTGCCAAGTGATTTTTGGCCGTAACTTGTGATGTGGGCTGCACCAAAGCGATTCTTGGCCGCTGAAAAAAAGATAAGATGAAATCAGAGAGAGAGAGAGAGAGAGAGAGAGAGCACGAATTTGTGCGCGGATCGGGGTAGGAGGAAACAAGCAGAAGGAGAGTGAATAGAGAGGGGGAGTAGAGGTGGGGGGAGTACGATTGTGTAGAGGGAAGGGAGAGCAGCATGCGACGCGAGCGAGCACCTTGCTCGGTAGGTTCTTCTTGTTGTTGCATCAACAACCTTACCGCTATAATACGGATTTATTTGTAATATTTCTCCTTTTTTTCACACCGGTAGAAATTTCACTCCAGCATCATAAATCTGCATGAGCTCGTCTTGTAAGTGTTTTCTTTTTGAATTAATGTACTTACTTATTACTCGTATTATTTCTTATGATTTTTAGAGTGTTGTATTTTTTTTTTGTTGTTGTTGTTCCCGCTTTTCGTTCACTTCCAGTGTCTTCTTTTCACCCTTTCTTTTTTCCCCATATTAAAAGAAAACAACAAAAAGAATATCATGTCCCAATCATGCCGAAGAGCCCAGCAAATTATTCAATTCGCTCGAACATACACGCACACACTAACACTCAGTACACTTACAGGAACACGTGTAAATTTTGCGAGTCGCACTGTTAAATGGTTTTAAGTTGAACTTATTGATTACACTTCAATTATACCAATCTTTGCGTTTGCATAAAATAACTGATTTGAAATTTATGTCTTTTTAATCATGATTGACCGGCTCGGCTCCCTCTTCTTGTCTCCTCGTTTTTATTTTATAAACAGTTAAAAACTAAACAAAACATCAACATATTTTAAGTTAACTTTTAAAAACCTCATGTTTTTAATTTTAACTCTAAAATAAATCAAATATTATCTCTTCTCTGACCTTAAAGGATTATTGCTTTCCAATTTAATTATTTAACAGTGTGTTATATTGTTAAACTATTAATAATTATAATCATAACAAAACGTGTATATTATTGTTGTTTAATCTTCAATTCTTAAGTAGTGGAAAATGTTATTTAGATACTGTCACCACCCCACCTACATCATACACTTTCACTGAGTGTTGCCATTTAAAGACTGTTATGTAGTCTTATCTTAACTGCATTATCAATCAGTTTTATTATTATTGTGCTTTCCGGTGAGTTGCGTGTAGCAATCGAGAAATTTTATTTAATTTGCACAAAAAATTTGTCTCTTGATCTTTGTTACTTACACTACAATTTGGTTTGTTTTTAATTTTTGGTTTTTGTTTTTTTAAATATTTTTTTAAAGGATACCTCAACAACGCACATTATTATTTTTATGTTCTTTCTATCACCACGTGTACCACCACAAACAAATTCTTTTTTTATTTTTTTCTTTCTTTTTAAATAAAAAAGGTGCCATTTTATGTTTTTTATCCAATTTTGTAATAAATTGGAATTTTTCTCTCAATTAGTAATTATAGACATTTTGATCTTTCTGTGAGCGTCTACCAAAAATTACTTTTGCTTTTCTTTGCAGTTTTTGGTGCATAAATAGCGCTAAATGCAAATGGTTGTTGGGCCTTTATGAAAATCTTTCTTGCTTGACTTGGCGATGAAAATAACAATATTGATAATAATATTTGAAAAGCTGACTTTTTTCTGTTTGCATTGCTTTGTCACAAAGTTTACTTTGCCAAGCATAAATTCCCTAATTGGTACCAAATTTCTACAATTTATCCATTAAAAAAATTCCGATTTGCTTCTCTTCTTCATTTTTATTTTTATTTATTTATTTATTTTTTTTTTTTGTAACCTAAAAATAACCGACTTAGGCAGATTTTACTTGAAAGATACACTTTTTGTTAAAATTTATTTTCAGTTTGAAATCTTTGATGCCAATTTACAAAATATTTGGAATAAATTTGTTTTCTCTTTTGGGTTAAAATTTTATGAGCATAAAAAAAATCTTCATTCTGTGTACAATAAGTCAGGTTATGTCATTAAACACTGCTATTTAATTATTTATTAATTTATATAATTAAAAATTTTAACTTATTTTTATATCAATCAATGAGTTTAAGTTAGAAATATGCAAACAATTCAAAGAAAGTTAGTAATTATGTGTACTGTAAAAAGACAAGCATATGGCAGTATATGCAAAAGTCCATCACCTTACAAATAAAACATGGAATAATTAAAATTGCCTTTGCAAAAAGTAACTATCCTCTCAAGCAATTTCAGAAATTTATTTATGAATTATGTGCTGATAAAATCTAGTTGTCTTTTCTCTGAAAAATGTTAATTGTTCTCAGTGGCCTTTTTTTTCCCTTTTATTTAAAAAAAAAAAAAAAAGGCCAGTATATTGTCTGCTTTCTGTTATTATAAATTTGTTAGGTTCACTTAAAAACATTTTTGGGAGAAAGAAGCAAAAATGCTGACAAATGTAAACAAAACTTGATTGCAGGAATTTATTCTTCAAAACAACAAAAAAGATTTTTGAAAAGTTGTTTTTTTTTTGTTCTTTTTTTTTCACCATTAAATTGAAAAATGATAAAAAAAAGTAAAAAAAAAAAAGCCATTTCGAAAATGATCATTTTTTAAAATTTATGATTTGTTCTAACAAAAATCTTGTGCATGAAGAACAAATGAAGGACAACTTTGTTCTCTATAAAACAATTATTTTCAAGTTAGAATAATTATCAGAAAAACAAACTTTCTATGTAACCCATTTTAATTTCAATATACCAGATATCTCCATTTAAAAAATATATTTTTCACATAAATATCCAATTTCATTATATTTTTAATTTTTCAATTTCTTTTTTATTTTATATTTTGGTTTCATGGTGAGGAAAATTTATTTGAAGCAACAAACAGATAATCTTTTCTTCAAGAACTATGTTTACTTATTCCTTTATATAAAAAAAAGCTATCAAAATGAATTAAAGAAATAATATATGACTCATGTAGATGTAGTGAGCCAAAAATTCTACACTTATTATCAGTGAATGATTCTGTTTGAAGTGATGTATTTTATTTGAATTTCATGTTTTTCTTGCTTAGGTGTCACTGTAACCAAAAAGTTTGTACCACCATAGTGTCTATTAAAACCCTCAATAACAGATTCTCTGATATCATGCAGAGGAACACAGAACATTCACACCATTTACTCCCCCCCCCATCTGACTTTTGCCAGATAAAAATAAATTTTTACTTCATTATATTTTGAAATTTCTGTTCCAAAATAAAGAAAAATCTATTATTTTGCTTAGATTTATATAAATAAACTTGTTTATTTTTAAGATTCTTTTTATTCTTTTTTTTTTTTTTTTTGCAGGCTAGGGGGGTGTATATATAATATATGATTAAATTGCATGAAAGTGAAAATAAAATTGACATTTCAATTTAACAGATATATTTACTGAAATTGCACAAAAATATCTTAAAATACTAAAGAGTAAATTTATTCAATAAAATTGTCATTGGCCTCAACCACAGCCTCCAGATGACTTTGGAATCTCTTGCAAATCTTCTAGCCGATCTTCTTGTTTAATTTAGTGAATGCTGCCATAATCCCTGCCTTCAGTACATTTTTAATTTTACAAGGAGTTTTGTTGGTTTTTCACTCAACACATAATAATCAAGAGGAATGCAGCCTGAGAGTTAAATGGCCAGATGTAAGGGGGGATGTAGTTGTAGAAATTGTCTTACAGCCATGACTGGGTTCTCCTGGTGGTGTGGTGTGGCATGGTGTAGAATCCTGTTGCCAAACATAGGATCTTCTAGTAGCCACCCACTTGACTCAGGGAAGCACTATCCCCTCAAGGCACTTGATGTAGACCTTTGTGTTGAGTCTAAGACTCTGCACTATCCTAAGATCGACATCCAAACACTCTTGAAATGTTCATATTGAAGGTTCCAGTGTGAATGACAAGCAGTACAGAATGCCATTTCCAAATTTCTGGCAATGTGAACAGCAACATGGTGCCCTTTTTCTCACAGTTGTGCAGTCAACAAAATCAAAAACAAACAATGCACATTGCACAAAATTACAAATATAAATTGCGACAATTTACCAATCGCATTTTGTATTTATATAAGTATATACTGAAAATTTGACAAACTTCAGTTAATTTTGATTTTTTTAATGAAAACATTGATTTGCCTAATATGCTTTACTTCTCATTCAGAAAAGAGCTTTTAATGCTGTCTGAAATTTTTTGATTACCTTTATTTCAAGAATAATCTAGTATCTTTATTTTTGTTGTTTTGATCATTACATTTATACAAGTACATTCTATAGCATTCCTGTGTGTCAAGAGTTCTGGGATTATGTATTGTCATCATTTTTGGGATTATTTTAATTCATTTGACTTCTAGAAATTTTTATCAGCATTGATAACTAAGATGAACTTTATCCCATGGCTCCTCTGCTCTTTTCTTATCCTTTGCCCATATTTTCTCATTCACTTCCTTTTCCCTCCCAGTCTTTGTTGCTGATCAAAATGTTATACAAAGATGGATGTGTTTTATATGCACAAGTATTTTCTACTGCCTCCTCTCTTATCTTTTTCTCTCAATAGAGAATTCCCATGTATCATAATTTTCATGCCTTTCAATTTTTTACTCATTGTCTCTTGATATTTTCAGCTAGCAAATCTGTCAGTTCTTTTTATTTTTCTTCCTTCTTCTCTCCGTTTCTTTTTCTCACTCTCATATATATATATATATATATATATACTTTTCTTTCACTTTTTTCATTTTTTTCTAGTTTTCTTATCTTCTACCTTTCCTACTTCCTCTTTTTCCTTCTCTTCACCTTCTTTCTCCTCTACTCTTGCACTCACCAATTCCTTCCCACTTTATATTAAGTTTTCTCAGCCACTAATCAGATCTGAAGGAGCCGGTATTATTGGACAGGTACTATGCTCTGAACTTAGAAAAGTGTAACAGTTATACATACAGACAGAATTATAGTATAGACTAGTATCCCCATCTTTAGTTTTTCATCATGTTTATGTTTACCAATGTTGAATCTGGTAGTATTGTTTAACCTTCAAGGAATAGTATTGTAAACAGATCCCCATTTACAATGGTTTTACTGTTGTACTTTGTAGTCTGCAAAGACCTTTTATTAAAAAAATTGTCTTTACCATTGCCATTGTTACTTGATCTGTCATACTATTCTCTAATCCAATTTCTTTACATATCTATCTATCTATATATATATATATATATATATATCCACATGCACACACACACACATAAACACTGTATTGTACTATCACTAAGCCAAGTGGTGATATTATCTATGTCTGTGGGAATGACCTACCATTGTTTCTAATTGTATCACAGTTTCAGACTGTCATTTTATTAGTCAAGACTATTTTTTCTGTTCGCTATCAGAATACAATTATATATGAAAGTAAATCAATAAGTTTGTAGCCTGACACAGTTATTAACTGAATTTTGATCAGAAATTTTCACTGTATATTATTTGATCTATGTAATTGATGTTAATCACTAAATCACTTCAAGTGGCAAATGTGTGAGTGATCTAACAGTTGATATATAAAGAGACTCTCTTCCTAACTGAAAAGTTGAAACCCTTTAGCTTTGGACATCAGGCTTGCAATCCAGCCTCATAAAAATTGACTTGATATTTGAAACTACAGCATCATTTGCTCCCCATGGTGTTTCGATGAATAAACAAACAATTGAATGGAGTGCATTAACAAGAAAGCAGTCTGTTGAAAATATTTCTTATGCAAAATAAATGCTTTTTTCCTCATTAAGCCACAAACTTATTGATCTACCAACATTATAGGTTTATAGATCATAAAATAATTTATAGAATAGTCTTTTATTGTAACTAATATCTGTCTCCATATATATATATATATATATATATATATATAGACACACTTCCTACATGTATTCATGCTCTACTCCAAATATTGAGCACTTTTACCATGTAATATAGCATACATTAAAACTATATATATATATATATATATATATATATATATATATATATATATATATATATTAGTTTTTTTTGTTTTGTTTTATTTTTTTCCTTAATAAAATTAATTCTGTTCCCTTCATCCTCTATGAATAGGATATAATTTTAATAATATTTATCTCTACATAATTCAAAAAATATCTGGCATCACATAAATTGCTATAACTGTCCACCAAGAATTCTACTAATAGTTATTGCTAATGGAACCTTTATACCAGTATGTAATATTAATATATTAGTTGAATATATAATTTGAATAATATAACTAGGAAAAACTTTTTTGATAATCTTTAAATACAGTGAGTTGAAAGGAATGAGATAGAGCAAGAAATAAACTTTCTTTAAAATTTAAAAATATGACAATTTCTCCAGTTTGGATAACCAACATGATGTTAGTTAAATTCCTGCTGATGATCTTATTTTTTAAGTTTTAATAATTTTTTTCACTGTTTTCTTAGCACAAAATAAAATTTGGAAATCCCAGCACTCATCATATTGATATTTTGTTCATGTTAAGCAAATAGAAGAATTTCACAATACAAACAACATTATTTCAACTTTTTCTCATCATGTGAAGATTTGATGTGAACACCGCAAGATATAATACAACACGACAACATATTGTAGAATGGAGATGTTTGGTGTTTTTAATAAAGGGAAAATTTTGGCTACCAGAAATTCTAAGATTAAATATTATCATTATTTTAAAAATTATTTGGACTAGTATTGTCACTTTTGTTATATTGCTTTTTTTTTTTTTTTGACTCCTCACCTTTCTAGCTTTCACTAAGAGGTCATTGCATTTAGTTCTTTTATTTAAAATAAAAGAAAAATATGGAAGAATGCATGTTTCATCCTCATGTGACTTAATGAATTCCTGATAGAGACACACACATGTCAAAGGTAAATAGACTTCTACAAAATTTAGAAACCTTTCAGTAATCAGCAAACTAGAGCTTAGGGGGAACACTGCTTATTTAAAGAATACATTGATTAATAATGAGTTAACACCCACTTAGCATCCTTAAGCACTTTCACTCTGTTAGGCATAGAAATGACAAGTTCCTCAATCTTTGACTGGGGAATTTCTGTCCAAGTTGAATTAGAAATAGTAGAAACTGAATCAATTCATCACAGGAAGCCAGTTTCAACCATTGCTTATCTAGTGATCTCTCTAATAAAGCTCAGACTTGTACATCTGAGTTTGTCTTCTGCAGTGACTGTCTTGATCATGGTAGAACTCAAATCCCATTTTGCTCTAGCCACACTTGGGTCACTTTTGCAGCATAGTATTGAGACACCATCTTGCATGAATGGTATTCTTGGTCATTTAATGACTGAAAAGATAGGAAAAAGTCTTTCCTGACGATTGACATATATTTTGCAGAATTAATGTTGATAGTGCTGTCTATCAAGTCTTGTCAACGAGTAATCCAAATTGCTCCCTAACCCATCACTAAAAACTCCTAACTGGGCTTTATCCAAACCCATATATGTCTACTGGCAGATAATTGGGTAAGGAATGATTCATCCAAGAATTTTTTCTGCCAAAAAGTACAGACTCTTCATGGATATACTATTAGCTCGGTCCTTTTTTTCTTTTCTTAATGTTGACCAAGGTGAGCAAAGGTTTATATCTATCACCTCTTCATTGATAGTCAATGCTATGAAGATACTGCACAGCTGTTCTGCAACTCAAATTGATAGCTGATGCTATATCAGAAACCTTCTTTCTTGGGTTGCTCTCGACAGACTACTGAGCAGGTCAGAGACACTTGTCTGAGGGTCCACATTGCCTAGAACTTGATGATACATGTTCTTTTCCTTCATGGACAAAACATGTTGGCTAAAACAAAATAGTTCTCTTCTTGTCACTTTTTGATCATACTGTTTCGCTCCTCAGATTATCTGAGAATATTTACATATGCACATACACGCATATATATAGATTATATTTTGCAAAAAATAAAATTAAAAACAGTTGACTAGTGAATTTTCTCAAGGAAAATGTTTTCCAGGCAAGCAAACCTCTTAAATAAAGTGCTGAATTTTAAAAAATAGTTGAAGATATACCTGAATATACCTGAATATTTGATGTGTGTGTGTGTGTATGGAAATTATTACATGTAAAAGGTCTATATTGAAAAAAAAAAACAACAATCTTGGCACTAAGCATCATCACAACTCAACACACACACACACATAGTCATCTGCAGACAGTCTTGTTTTGCTGCATCACAGCTCATCAGTATGGTTAGACATCCAATTGCTTCTAGCTAAGATTGAAACCCAACCAAATTGACATCAGTTGGCAATTCTACCTCTGAGAGGAGAGTGGACTTTAGTGTGTTGTAAAACAATGTAAACACACACCAGTAGCTGAGAGTGTGCAAATTTATGACTGATTGAATGATGCGTGAGTAGCTACTGTTTTTGAAATATATATATAATTTCCCAATACAAATTATTATAGTTATTTTGCTTTCTTCAGATAAATAACTTTTTGCATTAATGGTTTGCAAATATTTTACTTTAGATTGAAAAAAAAACTATTATATAAAATTATTTGTGAACAGTCTTTTTTTTTTCTTTTTTTTCTTTTTTGGCACAAATATTTTGATAATAAAACTCTTTTTTATAAAATCTCTTTTTCTTTTCTTAGGATTTTTCTGTTGAAATATTTTGTTCATGTTTATAATTGTTTAATTTTGTGTTGGTTTAGGTTATAGGTAACAACAATTTCCATAAACAATCCAGAAATGATTTTAAATCTGCAGCATTTTATAGAAAAGACTTGAACATCAGTGGATTTTGGTATTCAGGCTGTTAGTGGTGAGGCAGGTATCCTAGAACCAATTGCCTAGCAATAACCAAGGGACAACTATACACAATCTTCTTCTATGTGCCCTGTCCCTTCAGGACGTAGGCGATCATGGATCTCCACGTCTCCCTATCCCTTGTGGCTCTTAGTATGTTTGCTCCTGAAAAATTCTCCAATAAATACTTGCATTTAACTAAATGAAGTTTAGAGAGAGTTAAAAAATAATATGAAGTTTAATGGATGTAATTTGAGGAAGGTTAGAGAGCCCCCTAGCCAAAGTGGTGAGGTATTAAAAATGTTGTGGATGCTCCTCTGGTTAATTTGTTGAATAATATTAGTGAAGTTTACAATAAATCTATTTAAAAAAATGTGAAAAAATCAAACTTCTTTCTGTAGCCTTTTGCAAAATCATTACCAACATTTGTTGTTCATATCATTCATTAAATGAGTGATTAATAAAGAGAAAATTTTGTTGACTCTATATTTGTTTATGTGAGGTAAAAAATGTAATCAGCTGTAATTTTAATTTGGGAATAACAAAATCTCATGACCTCCAAATGAACTCGTGTTCTACTAATATCATTAAAAAAAATTTTCTTTTTTTTTTTTTTGTATCCCCCCACCCAACCACCTTGAACTTAGGTTACAACAGGTGATTATATTTCTGGACGTGCAATTAGACATTCAGTTTTGATAATGGCATTACTTACATTTTAATTGATACATTTACTTATGTTTGTTTTTGTTTTTCTTTAACTCTTGAGACTAATTGTTATTGATAACTAATTAAATTTATACAATGTTAATTAGAGGAACAAAAGTTTTTTATTTTGTTTTTTTTGGTTGGGTGGCTTGTGCCAAGGACATTTTTCTTTTTCGACTCCTAGAACTCAAAGTTAATAAAACATTACATTCATTTTAACTTAAAACGTTTCTAGAGTTTCTGTATAAATACAAAAAAAATCAAGATTAGATCAATCAAGCATTAATAATTTTTTACTAGTATTTCTTTCATCTTAATCTTATTTACTTTTCTTCCAAACTATTGTAAACAACCTGAAGAATAAACACCAGATGTAATTGAACTAGCATCCCTTTTACTTCATCCCTTTTACTGCATGGCATCTGCACTACCTACTGAGCTACCAGTTTCAATGGTAAACATAAGTTCAAGTCTAACTATAAACTCCTTCTCTATTTTTTCACTCAGTCAACTCCATATTTATACTTGTTTTTATGCAAACTAATACTATATGTGATACTAATATTATCCTGATTTATGTTTTCATTAAAAATCAAAATAATTTTCAAAAACTTTCACATTAAAAAGAACTTATTTTCTTATATAAACTTTTCTTTATATAATTTACAATCTGAAAATATTTTTGACTGAAAAGATTTAAAAGTGTAATTAACAAAGTATAAATTTCATTATTTATCAATAACACTAATATGAAAAAAGATATCAATAAAAAATTTTAAGTAGTGAATATATTAATAAATGTCTCATCTTGTTTTTAAAAAAGTGCTGAAGGTTGTCGTAGTGGCATCTCTCTCACTAGTGTTAGTTGAAAGCAAACATTTTGAATGCTGACCTTCAAGGCAAGAATAGCAGCCCTCTTTACTTGGTTTTCTTCTTTCATATGATGCTGTGGATATTTATAAAATGGAAGAAATGGTTTTATCATGCAAAATGAAAGATGACATCTGACCTTGTCATCTTCTAGTAAAATTTACTGTTATTGCAATTAAAGTTGAAACCAATGATTCAGACTTCACATACACACCATTGGCTGTGATTGAATTTACTATTTACAAAGCTAAATTAAATTTTTTTTCCTTAGTGTAAAAATGTTTTTTTAATGACTCAATCACACTCCAAGATAAAAAAAAAAAGAGAGAAATACATATCAGACACACAATGTTTGGGTTCAAATCAGCTTTTATACTAAAATGAATAATTATATCAATCTTAACCTTTTTTTTTTTTTTTTGGTAAGCTGCACGAATTTTGCATTTTTTTCTCCATATCTTTTAACTTTTGTATTTTTTTAATGCATATTCTCAGCCAGGGAAAATATGTTGGATAAATGTTTTCTTTAAACTTTTTCTACATGCTAAAATTTCTCCTTTGTCAGCAGGATATAAATTCTGTTACAGATATTCGTTTGATACTTCAGATTTGGTGCTATTATAAAAACTCTTGCAACTTTTTATAACTATTTAAAGTCTTTCACATAAAGCATTTATTCCCACACAATGTCTTTTAATAAAACAAGATGAAAAACACTTTTTCCTTTCTACATGTTTAGAACAGTTCAATAATAAAATTTATTTTATTTGAATTATATCAAGATATGAACATATATAAGAAGTCTTATATCTTGATAATATCACTCCATTATATGCATGTTTGTATAACAAATATATCATTACTTCGTTATATGCATGTGTGTATTTGCACATAAACAATCATTGAGTACATGCATTATAGACAGTATTCCTTCATTAATACAAATTTGATTAAATGTTACAAACAAGAAATACTTAAAATCTTTTGTACCACTGACAGTCACTTGTATAAAATGAATGAATATGATTTAAAAAGAAATATTACTTGTCCATGACCTTTAATTAAATATGATCTATATTGTATTATTTGTTTATTGGTTTGCTTTTAAATATGGCATCCTGTTCTGTTGTTTGGTTCCTGTTCTTGTTGTTGTTGTTGCCAACCTGTATATATGAAGAGATGATCTGTTTCAATTGCAAGAAGCAGTGGAGTACACAGACAGATACAGAACCTTCTATAATCACTATTTAGTTAACATATCAATATGTTCTTTGGAGGTAGCCCTCCTAACACATAAAATTTGGATTCATATTACTGTTGACACAAGTCTACCTGGAATAGTTTGACCTTCTAAATGCCATCTGTCCTTATAGAAGTACAACTTTTTCAAGCATTTGTTTTGACACTCTCTTTAGAAGATTTAGTACTCTAAGGAAGTTCTAAGGTATCTAACAAAATATCAAATGAAAAGACTAGATTATGTAAAGAGTGTAGTTTGATTGTATACTGGACCTAAATGGAGGATTGTACATCCATATCATGAGTGATATTTCTGGTTTGGCACCCAATGTAACCATGTATTCACTTTTCATTACCATTACAATAGTCTTTTGGAAGCATGCATTGACACATTCTGCACAACACTGTGATGATAATTAAACCGTTCTTCTACAACTGAGTGATGAGGTCAGTCGTAGGCAAATTTTCTGGTTCATCAGTGATTCTTCAAGATATTTATTATTTAGCGCATTCAAGTCTGGTGTTGCTTTTTAACTCAGCAGAAATGTTTTAATGATTTTAAGGGTAGTTGCTTCCTCTTTGAGTTTTAAAATACCCGCCTTAAATGTGTCTACAAAATGCTTCATCTAGCCATTTCTGGATGGAATGGTGTTGACCAGATGTGTTTAATACCATTTTGCTGACAGAAGGTTGAAAATTGTGTCAAGGTGAATGTACTACCATTAATAAAGATCAGAATATCTTGGGCTACAGATTGGTTAAACACTTACTGTAATTTTATAATAGTTTAAGTTGAGAGTGGTGTGTTTCATGTTGAATATATTTGGCCACCTATTAGAGTGCCACAGCTAAAATGAATTAATATTGATCAGTGATATCTCTCAAAAAGACATGATGTTGTAACCAGGGGGACTTTGGAACAGGTCATTAACACCATTTATTTTGCTGCTAGTTGTCATTTGGAACAAGTTTGCACAAGGTCTTTCAACTTCTTGTTCATATTTTACCAGAAAATGAGCTGCAAGCTAAGTCCTTCATACAACTAATTTCTGGATGCCTGAAATTAAATTGCTTGAACTTCTTTTAACAATTTCAACAGTACCACCACATATTCAGCAAAATAGACATGCCCATCAATTTCAGACATTGGTAGAAAGGTTGATCAGGACATACTGATGGCCAGTGTGTCTGCAGTGGAATTGGATAACTTCTTTATAGCAATAGATCACAAATAGTGGCTTCAGAGGTCATTGCTGTAGGAACAAAGTTATGGATGCAAGCACAGTATTGATTTCCAGTTTCACAGATATTGTAGCAACTACATGTCTTCTGGTTGTCTGGGTTGAGAAGCCACAAGTCTTGGATTTACTTGGACAATTTTATCAGTCAACTGATATTTGATGGAGAAGTTAGTCCAAAAGCATTGTAACTCATTGTTACAGGCAGTTTATGGAACTTTTTATGGCAAATATGATTGCTAGAGTATCTTTATCAACGTGTTAGAGTATCTGACTGTATGAGCTAATTCTTTTTCACTTCCACCAGAAAAAAATGTATAAAATAACAACTCTGATTTCATAGTTTGAAGCATCTGAGATAGCAATAACTTTTATAGCTGTGTTGTCGTCCCATCATCTCCTATACATCTTGAAGGGAGACATGCTGTTGTCAAATATTTTGCAGAGCATATTGAGTAACATGGGCATCATTTGAACATGTTTTGTTCCAGCACATCATCTTCCTGATGCAGGAATGACAGTAGAATCACTTGTCCAGTGTTCTAAATGTTCAATTTTCTTTTTACAAATACCAAAATACCAAAAGCATCAAGTTGTAATTTGTGACATTCCACACCATGATGCCAGTAGTTGGATCTGTGTATTACGGGTAAATAGACAGATGTCCTTGTCTAGGTCTACCTTGCACCTTTCTATAACTATTAGACTCATGAAGACAGAACTAGCAATCATCACTGAACACAACAAAGTGCCATTCAATACTCTAGATAAGTCTTTCACAATATCAGTGGAGAAATGCACAGTAGTCTTGTAGCATCTCAATAATCTGATTTGAGTCTTCAGGCTGCATTTGCCCTGGTCTGAGCTGGGGACATGATACTACCGTTCTTTCAGTACATTGATTTTGGTTAGCATTTTTTACTGATCGTTGTTCAGAATTTTAACAGTTGTGAGAATATACATTTAGCTAATATTGCTAACATCAAAGCATTAGGATGTTGCATCAAGCATACAGCAGTAATTCTCTGAAATTACTATCTAATCTCTCAAAGGTACATAATCAGATTCCTCTCAAATAGCTCTAATTGAACACAAGGAGTACATATACATCTATGATATATGGCACAATTCACTCAGAGCAAAGCAATGATGCCACTAAGACACAAAGGGCTACTGGGTTTGAAAGTGAATGAAAACATTTTAGAAGGAACCCAATCCTAAACAAGAAACAAGGAATAAACTTCTAATCCTGTTTAAAAGATGGGAGAGGAGTGTGAACTGGATGAAAGATGAACCTATTTCCTCTAATTAAGGTAAAAATAATTAGTAAATAAAATTTCAGTCTAGGCAGAGATGTTAGAATTATAGAGCTGAAGTAGAATTTAGAAAAAACTCGAAACCCAATCCTAAACAAGAAAGGAGGGATAAACTTCTACTCCTGTTATAAAAACCACAGATGAATGTGAACCAGATGATATGTCAATTTAGCTATTCCTATTGAAATTGGTTTAGTTTTTGTTTTTATCATATTTCTCTTATGCCAATATCTTTTGGTGTGATTGTGTGAATGCAGCTTTCATAAAATGACTTAAATCTTTGAAAAATGTTACCATAATATCTACTACTTTGTAGCCTGGCCATATCTATTTTTATTTCTGCTCATTGTATTTTCTAATTTTAGTTTTTTCATATGTTACCCCCTACACCATAGTAGTAGCAGTCCCCAGACCAATCCCCTCATGCCACTATACACTCAAAAACCCACTACCACCATTCCTTCTCGGCCTGCAGCCATGTGCGACACAAAAAAATGGACCTGTTTAATTTTCTCGTATAACTCCACTCTGTTAATAATTTAAATGTTCTATGTTCACTGAACATTAAATGTTCATCCTTTGATAATGGCTTATGTAAGCCGAAAGCTCAGACCTGATAAAAAAAATCAACAATTATTGTGATTTCTTGTCATCTTTTCATGACAACACTATCAAGCTAATCAGATCATACAAAAGGATCTTACACAAAATAAATAGACAGAACTTGTCTATATTATTCAATGAAACCCGTATTAATGAAAAAATCCTGCCAAAATACACACAATATATATAACCTCATTCCTCTCCGTGGTTCTCTCCAGCCTGCTCAGCCACCATTGCCCACAGGAACCATTACTTCCGTCTATTCCGGAGACAGTCAACTGATCACAATAGGCGCCTGTTCACATCTGCTCGCAATGAGTGCAAGATAACCCTAAATGACGCCAAACAGTTGTTTGCTGAGAGAATGCGACAGCACATAGCTGACCGCCAGTTCGGCTCCAAGGACTATTGGAGGATTTGTAAACGAGTGCTCAACAATAGGAAATCCTCAATACCTCCTTTAGTCCATGGATTTGAGGTTCTCACGTCATCTGTGGGCAAAGCTGAGTGCTTTGCCCGCAGATTCTCATCCAACTCCACATTTGACTCGTCCGGAGTACACCCATCCGACTTCCCTATTAGAACTGAGGCCAAACTGCACGACATATATATTACCCCGACAATAATATCCAGAGTAATTTCAAAACTCGACTCCCATAAGGCATGTGGAGACGATGGAATCCCGGTGATAGTCCTTAAGAGGTGTGCTCCTGAACTTTCCCCTGTCCTCTCTAAACTATTTAACTACTGCCTTTCTGCTTCCTGCTTTCCTGCATGCTGGAAGTTCTCTTCAGTCGTTCCTGTATTTAAGAATTGTGGTGAACCCTCGGACCCATCCAACTATTGCCCTATCAGTCTTCTACCGATATTCAGGAAAGTATTCGAGGCTATAATCAATGCTGAAATAGTTCATCATCTCACCACCCACAAACTGTTCTTCAACAGGCAATATGGATTCCGCTTTGCCAGGTCCATGGCTGACCTGCTAACAACTGTAATGGAGTACATGCTACAGGCTCTTGATGAGTCTGATGAGGCTCGTGTGGTTGCTCTGGACATCTCCAAGGCTTTCAACAGGGTTTGGCACTCTGGCCTCCTATGCAAACTACGCGGTTATGGTATTACCGGTCGCCTGCTTAAACTAATCCAATCTTTCTTAAATAACCGCAAAATGAAGGTCGTTCTGAATGGGCGTGCCTCTTCGTCCTACAGCACGAATGCTGGTGTCCCACAGGGCTCTATCCTGGGTCTGACGCTCTTCCTTATTTTCATCAACGACCTCCCAGATGAGATCAAGTCCCAAGTAGGCATCTACGCAGATGACACTACAATATACTCCCGCACCAGTAAGAAACCTGTCGTGGCAGACAGACATAATCTCGCTGCTGACCTTGAATGGGATCTACACTCTGTGGTGAACTGGGGCAAGAAGTGGCTTGTCAACTTCAATTCATCTAAGACCAAGCTGTTGTCTGTCAACCATTACAGGCAACCTCTCCTGCCTCCCATAAGCATGGACCAAGCGATTCTCCCGGAGAGTAATACACTACACCTCCTCGGACTTACCCTGTCCTCAGACCTCAAATGGAACCACTATATTGAATCCATAGCAAAATCTACTGCTAAGACGGTTGGGTCTCTATGTCGATCCAGGATGTTTTTTCCACCTGAATCCATCCTGCATATATACAAGTCAACCATCCGTCCGTGCATGGAGTACTGGTCAGGTGCCCCTGCCGTTCTCCTCAGTGTTCTTGACAAGCTCCAAAGGAGAGTCTGTAATGTGATAGGTACTGATCTGGCGGCTCGACTGCAGCCACTTCCCCATCGTCGAAATGTGGCCTCCCTTTGTCTGTTCTATAAATACTTTCATGGATTCTGCTCAGACGAACTTAAGTCACTGATGCCTCCTCAACAGGTGTTTACTCGTGCAACCAGACTGGCAACTGGGTCCCACCCATTCACAGTCAGGTTAGCCAAATGCAGACGACAATTCTACTCCTGCAGCTTCTTCTCTCGCACTTCCTGCCTGTGGAACTCGCTCCCATATTCTTGCTTTCCTGACGGTTGCAACCTCCAGAAATTTAAATGCAAAGTCAATACTCATCTACTAACCACTGGACTCTAGCTCTCTCCCCACCACTGTATAACCTTCCCTTTCTCTCCACCTATGTATCTGTCATTGCACCTGCTTTCTCAGCTTTCTATTGTTCCTTTCTAACTAGTTTGTACTCCTCACTCTTTTCTAATTAATCTTTTTACATTTATGTAGCCCCCTGCACATCAGTGGCATTTCTGCCTTGCTCGGGGTGAAATGATTAAAAAAAAATTAAAAAAAAAATATATATATATATATGCAGGTTTCATTGAATAATATAGACAAGTTTTGTCTATTAACTTTGTGTAGGATCCGTTCATACTGTCTGATATACTTGATGGTAATATCGTTGAAAGACAACAAAAAATCACAGTAATTGTTGATTTTTTTATCGGGTCTAAGCTTTCGGCTCACATAAGCCATTATCAAAGAATAAATATTAACACACAGTAAACATAGAACATTTAAGTTATTAACAATAAAGAGAATTAAATTGAAAATATAAGTCCATCCCTACCATGGCAGATGGCCGAAGACAGTGACAAAATAGTGGCGTTGTGGTCCCTGATCTGATTACAGGCATTTGAGTATGTTATTGGAAATATCAAAATTGATTGTATTCAAACCAGGTTTAAATTGTTTAATGTAGATTGCTTCCAGGATTTTTAGTTTCTGTTTATTATTTTCTTGTTTAAGTATGTACGTGTTATCAACGAGCGTTTTTCTCAGAAGTGTGAATACAGAACGAAGAATTATTTCTACGTCCAAATCATTAATTTAAAACAGTGCTTGATATATAATATATAGAGCTGTGAATATTTATTATAAATTATATTTTAGAATATGTACATAAATTTTCTATATATAATTGCGACGAAGGCACATTCGTTTCAGCATTGGAGCCCCAATATATATATATATATATATATATATATATATATATAGTTTTTAAGTTTTTACAGTTTTCTTTCATCAGAGTGTTTGACTACCTTCAAAACCCTAGTTCTTACCCGAACTTAGCAACCAATACTGGTGAGAAATCTTCAATTACTTCAAACATCAAATGTTTTAAGACAGTTTTATTTCTAAAAAATTTATGAAAAGAATCTGCTTGTATAGTGTTTATATAAAACATGTATAGGCAATGAAGATTAGAAAAAATACAGGTAAAAAAATACAGGCAAAAGGTGAAAAAAGAGTAGAAGGATGAAATAATGGATTAACTTTCAGGCACATACACACACACAAACTATTTGACCCATAGATGGAAACCTAACAAGTACTACTACTCCGGGCCAGAGTGGACCTGGGAGTAATGGCATTGAAGGAGTAACTCCACATTCCCCAAGACTCCAAATAGTAAATTTAAAGCCACACCACTGATTGCAGTTCATATGTCATACCCAGGACAATATGGTACAATGGATAAATTGTGCCATTTTATATTGTTAATTTCATGCTTACACTTTGTTTGTATTTGATTTTGTCAACTGCACATTATAGGAGTGCCAGTTGGGCACTGCCTGTGAGAAAGAGAGCACCATGACACAATTCACTCTTCCAAAAATTTGAAAAATACATGCTGTACTGCTTGGCATTCATAGCAGAAACTCCAATATAAACATTTCAGAATGTTTGGATGTCAATCTGAGAACAGTGCGGATGATTCAGAAAGAGTTGGATGACATATTCCATCAATATCATGGTGTTTGTAGTGATCACTATTGATGGCAGTGTTATACCTCCATTCATCTTCCCACAGGGCCTCAGACTCAACACAAATGCCTTTATCAAGTGCCTTGAGTAGGTAGTGCTGCTTTGGGTCAAGAGGGTGCCTGCTGGAAAACCCTATGTCTGGCAACAGGACTCTGCACCATGCCAAAGGAGGAGGAGAACCCAGTCATGGCTGTCAGATAATTTCTGTAACCATATCACCCTTTACATCTGGCTACATATAACTCCCCAGATTGAAAACCCTCTTGATTATTATATATGCAATGCAGTTGAGTAAGAGACCAACAAAACTCCTTGTAACACCAAAGATGAATTGAAAGCAAGTATTATGGCAGCATTCACCAACTTAAACAAGGTGACCGTTCAGAAGAGATACAGAAGATTCTGAAGTCATCTGGAGGCTATAGTTGAAGCCAATAGCAGTTTTTTGATTGAATAAATTTGTTCTTTAATATTTCAAGATATTTTGGTATAATTTTATTAAATATATCTGTTAAATTGAGATGTCAGTGTTATTTTCATTTTTATATAATTTAGACAACAATTTCTCCTTCGCATCATGTATGTATGTATGTATATATGGTATTCTATGTATAGTGCTTTATATTTGTGAATATATAGTGTTATATATACTATTTTATATTTAGATATATAGTGTTATATTTTATATTTTTAATCCAAAAGGATAATCAGGTAAGTAAATCCCAAAAACCTGATCCTAATTAATATTAATTTCATTAATATTAAAATTAATCAAGGTGGAGGGCACGATGCAAATGTTATATTCTATTTACAGAGCCAAATATAAAAATAAAACAAAAATTTCGATATTTAAATCCGTTGAATAGCCATTTTTATGAGGACTTCCTCGATTCTTCAGCAACGGCAAAACGAAAATTTTATTTAATCAAATTCAAATGACAAAAGATTTTATACCAATAAAAGTCCAAAAAAAATCCTCCATCCACAGGAAAATAAAATGGGGTGGGATTAATAATTTTTGAATTTAAGGAAATAAACAGGGAAGCAGACAGATACCTATGTCTCATATTAGAAGACATCCCCTCCCCCTTATCTGAATTGAGAGTTTAAAAGTTGAAATTTAGCCATGTCAGGGGAATAGAATTGGTAGGAGGAACGAAAAGGAAAAAGGAAAAAAAAAGAGAAAAAAAAAATTTCCTTAAGTACAAAGTTATATTTTTGTATCATAAGGTCAAACTATTTAAATTCCAGTTTATATTTCACTTTTGAAATCTGTATCAAACTAAAAGAAATGCCCTCATTTTGCATGTCTATAAATTAAATGTTTCATTAAGTAGAACAGTCAAGGAATGGTTGTTAAGTCTTTTAGTGAGTAATTCCTAAGTTGTTTGATTTTAAGTGGAAACTTTTTTTTAGAAAATTTAAATTGATATAAAATGTAACTAAGTACATTGGTTCTTATGGCAAGGTTTGCGTGTTGTTGTTTTTTAATTTTTACCCTGTTTTAGCCTTCCTCCTTTTTAATTGTTCTTGCCTTTCTATAATTTACTTATGCTTTGATCCTAATGTTAAATGAAATCTGTATAAAAATGTTGTCAGGTGGTTAAACATTGATGGCAGCTTTCAGTGGAACATTTCTAATTGTTCCTATTTTTTGGTTGTTAGTTGAGATGATGTTGGATAAGATTTTTTTTTCTACAAAGTAAAGGTCAAAGGATACAGCTACCAAAACGCTGAATAAAACCACAAGGACATTGGTCTGAAAGAATGTGTAATACTTACAACACCTTGTCTCAGATAAAAGTTACCTTCATCACAGTTGTGAGGGGGGGATGGGTATTGCTTATGCACTTCTGTCTTTCTAATTTTCAGTGAGAGCTTCAGAAAATCTGCAGATTTGAACCATTTTAAGCTTGATTAAATAATCGACTTAAATACGGATTAAGTTTGATCAAATGATAAATGTTAATCTGGTCAACTGTTAAAACTTTGAGCCACTTGATAAAAATTACGCACACATACACATAGATATATATACTGTAGATACTTGCGTATCATGTGACTTTTTAAGCTAATTTTAAGGGGGCTGTATCATGCACAGGGTATAAAATTAGTGTATATACTGTTCAGTATATATGCTAATTTTATATCTCATGTATGATGCTATCCCCTTAAAGTTAGCTTCAAAATTTGGTATTCAAAAGTTGCATGATACACTGGTATATGCAATATACCAGTGTATACAATATATATGAGAGATTTACATATTCAACTTCTTTGATATTGTGCTATGTTTCTTTTCTTGCCTTTTTTTACTTGAAATGCCTAAAAAAGAAATCTTTATTTTGAGAATTCTTCATTCTGCTAATGCATCTGCCCTTAACAACATAAATTTAAATTTATTCTCCAGTTATTTATTTAGCTACATACCCACAAATTGACAAGGAAAAATTATGGTTTGTTATGTTTGCCTTAAAAACTAACATTTGGAATACTACTATATTTTATCCAAATTCAAGCACTGGCACAAAATATGCAGCTCCTTCAGCCACTAATCAAACTCTAATTAAAATATTATACATCTTTACTTCAAATGACTAGTTTCTCTAAATTAATTTTCCAGAATTGACAAAGAATGCCATTGCAAAGAAACTTATAATGGTAAATTAATTGTATATAGAATATTACTAAAATGTTCTGATAGTCAACTAAGTAGGAAAATTATTTCATATGACAATTATTCATAAAACAAATTTTAGCAAAAATCATTTACAAAAGGCTCTTTTATGACATCCAAAGTCTTCTGTTTGAAGCCTTCAAAAAAACAGAAATTAAAACTTTAGAGCAAAAATTCTCTTTTGAATTTTATTACTAGAAATAAATCTTTCCAAGGATGTTGACACTATTAGATCTATTCAGTTTTTTTTTGTCTTATTATTATTATTATTATTCCATTTATGCTATTTATATTGTTTGGACTGTTGTCCTCATCTTTTTTGTCATTTTCATGACATTTCAGCCATTGTATGCTTCAACCTTCTTCAGGTGATTAGAATTTTGAGTGGACCTTTTATTTATTCACCACTGCTGTAGCCAGCTATTGTCCTCAAGGATGACTTGACCCAAAGAGTTGTGAGTTTAATATCTGGTGAGTTAAAGGGAAATAATTGAGACATTCGTAAGTAACATGGCCTATGGAACCAGGACAATATGCCCCAGTGATCAAAATACAGTTTGGTTAGAAATTCCAACCGCCTGAAGAAGGCTGGAGTGTACAATGACCAAAACATTGTGAATATGGCAATAAAGATGAGGATAACAGTCCAAACAATGTAAAAAATAATTTACGTACTACATCATCTCAGAAGTATAGACAAAAATAATTATATTCTATAAATTATTTCAGCTAATATCCCCATCACTTAATTTTTACTTATGTTTTCTCTGGTCTGTTTCTATTGACTGAATTTTGTTGACTATGATCATCATCTTTTTTGTTTTCATCAGTGTTTCAGTTGATACCTTCAGACTTTCTATTATTGACCCTAGTTATGCAATGACAAATTCTTCTGTGAATTATTTGGACTAGTATCCTCATCTTCTATCATGTTTTTAGCTAGTAGGCTCTTAGCCTTAAAAAAAGACACCTTGACTGAAATGCATTTATCAAAACAACAAAGATAAGCATATCAGTTTGAATAATTAGTAAGACAGTGACAATGCTTCATTTCAAAATATCATATAAGTTTGTAAATTTTATAATGTCTATCAAAAAACACTTAATTTAAAATTCAAGCTCATTGAACATATTTTCAGATAAAAACATAAAAGACAGAAATAAAATCAAATCATTTTTGCAATTTTTTTAGCATGAAATACAATTTTATTTGATTGTTGCAGAAGAGAATTTTGATTCTAAGTTTTTGCAAATCTTTATAGAATTTATTTTTTATTTTTCCTAAAGTTTGATACTTTTAAATGTTTATTCCAAGCACTTGGCTTTTGAAACAGAAACACAAGTTAATTACATTTGTCATTTTAGTATTTTCACAGAAAGAAAGCACTTAAGGTTTTTGACTGTTTATTTGGTTTAAATATTAGATTTGGATTCATGTTACAAAACCAAAAGCAGGTCATCATTCAAAATATCAAAATGCTTATGTTCACATGAAAACAGTTCAGACTTGACTGATCATATAATTTTGCTGTTGAAACTGTTAATATTGATGACATGAAGGAGAAAAATAACTTCTGTGCATGGTAAAAATTGAAATAAATATAGAAACTTAAGTTTAGACAACATTTAGCAATTTTATTATAATTAATAATCCCATTATTATTTTGAATTAAAATGTGTACTTTTATTTTATGTTCTCTAAGTTTGTTTTATGAATGCCAACTTGACTAATAATAATCCTAGTAAATTAATCATTTAAATCATAATTAACTAGTGTTCATTTATTACTATAAAATCCACAATTATTTGCTTATAGATATCTTATTACTGACAATATCATTAGATGATGGTGAGTGAAAATTAGTCTACAAGCATAACTTGACTAAAGGATGTACATAGGCTAAGTAGTGTTGATCTCCAAGGTTGGTGAAGGTTACCACAGGTCAATTTAGTATCCAAACTGTTATTACCAGCGACATCTTTTTACATGACACTGCATAAATCCAAAGTGCACTTATTGTAAGCATCTATCTAAGCATTTCTTTAAAAATGTCACTTGAGTTGTTAATGGCAAAGCAGTTAGCAGCATGAAAAATGGAGTTGTTGAGCGTAGTTCAAACTCTGACATAATCTGTGTTCATTTTGCTTTTCTATTGGTAAAGAAAAAAAAACAAATAAATGAAGTAACAAATATTTAAAAAAGTCTTCATCAAAAAGAATCTATTTGCAATAATTATCTAAATTAGTACAGAAATGATTGAAAATAATTTGTCACAATTTTTTTTTAATTCCTAAAACATAATTTAATTTTTGGTTTTATTTTTTTAATCATATCACCCCGAGCAAGGCGATAACGCCACTGATGTGCAGGGGACTACGTAAAAGTGTAAAGATTGGAAAAGAGAAAGCCAGAAACCACATCTTAAACAGGAAACAAGGGATGAGCCTCTTCACCTGTTCAATAGACATGGGTGGAGTGTGAACCGGGCGATAGTTTAGTCTATCTACTCCAATTGAGAAAAAAATAAGGAAAAGAGTGAAAAGATTGGGAAAGAGAAAACTGGAAACCACATCCTAAACAGGAAACAAGGGAAGAGCCTCTTCACCTGTTCAATGTTTGTTCCTATGAATTTTTCTAAAAGTAAAACAGTTATTTTCTTTTGCTTGAAAGCAAGTATTCTGATAGAAAGAGCATTCCCCTTTAAAGTAAACAATACAAAATATAATTAACATGTGTAGTTGTATTAATTTTAAATATTTAAAAATCAAGGTAAGGCTGGGTATGTCTACTCATTTACTTAAATTTTGTGCTAAATACAGGTATCCTCAGTTACAAAAAATCTACATTGCCCCAGGTTTCCCTTACTCTCATGGAGAAACAATTACCATTACATTATATAAGAAATATTTTTGAGTATTCCAACATAGAAAAATAAATTAGGTTTATATTTTAGGCTTATAAGCATTCAGAAACTTGTTCTATATAAATTAATGATAATTTACACTTTGCTTTACACCATATCACTCAGAAAAGTTTTATAAGGATGTTCTATTTTTGGATCATCAGGAAACAAAAAAAGGGACATGAAAGGCATATGGATAATAAAATTTTATTTAATCCGATTTTTTCATTTGGATTTATATAAAGTTCCTTACTTGTCACATCAATAAATATTTTGAATATCAAAAGAATCATCTCCATGCACATTGCATGTAAAATGCTAGAAAAGAATAGGAAGATAATTTAAGGTGAAGGAGAAGTTTACCAACTTTTTTTATTCGATGATAAAATGTAAGCAAACATTGAGTCATTTCTTTTGGCACGTCTTTATTTCTCTTTTTGTTCTTTTTTATTTCTTTTTCAGCACTTCTTGATTACTCTTATTATTATGCCCTTCATGATTTCTCTTATAACACGATTTCCTGGGGTGTTGAAGGTGGGCACAGGACTTCTATTTCCCCCTCCCTATATATGTCTTACCATCTTGAAATGTGAGAAATATCATTTAACCATTTTGACTGAGCTTTCTGCCCTTCCGATGGAAGGGGAGAAAACTTACACTCTGTCATTATCCTGGTAGGCAGTAAACAGGAAATTTTCAAGGCCCAATTTTAACCTAGGATCACATATTATCAAAAATGGATGACAATATTATGACTATACTTTTAGGTAACCAGTTTTAATGAATTCGCTTACTTTTCCCGACAAACGCAAATATATTTTTGTATTTGTCAATTTTATCACTTCAGCTACTATTCCCAACAAAAATAATTGTATTCTTCAATTTTAGAAAAAATTCTTTTCATCTAGGTTTCTCTCACCTTTCTGCTCTTTATGATTTCTCTTAACCTTTCTGCTCTTTATGATTTCTCTTAACCTTTCTGCTCTTTATGATTCCTCTTAACCTTTCTGCTCTTTATGATTCCTCTTAACCTTTCTGCTCTTTATGATTCCTCTTAACCTTTCTGCTCTTTATGATTCCTCTTAACCTTTCTGCTCTTTATGATTCCTCTTAACCTTTCTGCTCTTTATGATTCCTCTTAACCTTTCTGCTCTTTATGATTCCTCTTAACCTTTCTGCTCTTAATGATTCCTCTTAACCTTTCTGCTCTTAATGATTTCTCTTAACCTTTCTGCTCTTAATGATTTCTCTTAACCTTTCTGCTGTTTATGATTCCTCTTAACCTTTCTGCTGTTTATGATTCCTCTTAACCTTTCTGCTGTTTATGATTCCTCTTAACCTTTCTGCTCTTTATGATTCCTCTTAACCTTTCTGCTCTTTATGATTCCTCTTAACCTTTCTGCTCTTTATGATTCCTCTTAACCTTTCTGCTCTTTATGATTTCTCTTAACCTTTCTGCTCTTTATGATTTCTCTTAACCTTTCTGCTCTTTATGATTTCTCTTAACCTTTCTGCTCTTTATGATTTCTCTTAACCTTTCTGCTCTTTATGATTCCTCTTAACCTTTCTGCTCTTCATTAAAATAATTTCTCAATATTTACCATTTCATTTCTTAATTTTTTAAAGTATTGAATCAAAAGACTTAATATAATTGCTGCCAGATTATTTACTTTGTCCAGTATCTTACATTTTCTTCTTGTGATCATTGTATTTTGTGGCCTTTTCTATATATCTCAGGATCATTAATACATTTACTAAAATGTTGTCATAAAAACAACAAAGCGTGAATGATAGTTCAAATTATCTATTTTATAATTACATACTTTCATCAAAAATATTCAGATAATCTTAGTGAAAGATAAAGAATACATTAGCTGAAATGTTTTCTTTGAAACAATAAAGAGGATTATACTAATTCAAATATGTCAGGACAGCAAACAGTTTCTTAAAGGTTTTTTTCAAACACTCCATATCAAATTGCTTTCTTTCAGATTCGTGTTGGTAAAGAAAAACAAATTCTCTTTTAGGTAAATCTTGAATATGTTTTTGTTTTCTGTTAACAGGCCAGTTCCACCTTGAACATGACAACATGGAATATCATCTTCATATGGAAATCTGGAAAGGAAACATTAATAAAGCTTTGAATAATGCCAAAGAGAGAGATGAGCTTTCAGATTGGTTGGTTGCAATGGCTCCATTAGGTAACAAAATCTTTTGTTCATTTTATTCTTGATATATGTTTACAACAGACTATGTAAATATTATGCTTTAAAAAAACTTATGCTAGCAATTATTTTTCTATTCATTTAATATTCCCTGATCATTTAATTAATAATTTGTCTTTAGTTTGTTTTTTTTCTCTATTTTTGTTTGAGTTCATTTTTTATTAAAGTATTTGATCTCAAACTAAATGAAGATTTTTTAGTTGTTTTCTGCTTCAAAAGATTACTTAGTTTTTGCAGTTTAGGCTCAAAAAAAAAAAAAGAAAAATGTTGCATTTTACACTAATTAATATTATTGGAGAGATTATCAAATCTGTTATAAAGAGTGTATTTTTATAGGTTTCTTTTATTTTTGCAATTTATGTAAGTCTAACTCAGTGAAACCCACAGAAAACAGTATTTGATTGATTGAGTAATTTGACAAAAATAAAACACATCCCAAAAAATCATGATAAATTGTTTCTTGAGCTTTCTTTCTAAATCTTTCCAACTTTAATGTTTCTTGAACCATTTACAATTTTAGTTGCCATTGTTACATCTACTAAATTTTAAAAAAAAAAAGAACCTTTTTATTTCAACTATAATACTGAAACCATCTTACACAAAGCACTTTTTTAAAAATAGTTTAACCCAGATCAACAATTGATATAGATAACTGCTATATACTAATAACAAATTCCCATTGATCTATATAAATTAAACTGAAGATATGTGTTTGTGTGTATCCTCACTGATTTCTATTAACATACACTTCCACATTTTTGTTTCAAAACTTACGAATTTATTATTCTATGCAACAAAAAAAAATTGTGCATGGCCCTCAGTTTAATCTTTGTTTTAATTTCTTATTTTCAATTTTTTTTTTGTTTGTTAAAGATAAATTCAACACAGTAACTTTTACATGGAGAATAACTTTTTCAAAAAATATGAGAGTTATCTCCTATATTGTCTGCAGATGTGGGTCATGTAAGAAAAAATTAAAAGTAGACTTATACTCTTCCACCCCATGCAACACTGGGTACTTACTGCTAGTATATAACATGTATGCATTTTGTGTGTGTTTAACTTTTTAATACTACCATAAGATTTCACCACATAAAGATAAACAATTAGTTTCATTTATTTGTTTTCATTTGCAGCTTGGTGATAATGCAGAGAATTAATTATCCTAATTTTAATTTGTTTTAATATTCAAGTAGTAGCGAACATAAATATAGAGCAACTTAAGATTTTTAATATTTTATTAGAATACCAAAATGACAGAATTACTTAAATATTGTAATCTTTTTGATAACCTGGGTAAACAAAAACATTCTCTTTGTATGTTCCACTTTGCACATCATACACATTTCTTTATCTGCCTGATAAATGTGCCAATTAGTGATTTTGTTAATTCATGCCTTCATATTTTGACAGAGTGGGTAAACTAGTTATATAAAATTAGTTAGTATTAATAATAACAGTTTAATGTATTTATCTAAATAAAATCTTGCTCATTAGGTAAATTGTCTATATTAAGGCAAGTCCCCTGACAGTAATTTGCTTCAGTATCTTGAAGAAAGCAAATAATTTTATTCTTCCAATGAGTATCAGTTTTCCCCATAATTCAGTAACCATAACAACAGTGGGTCTCCCTGCAGAATATAATAATAACTCTTCAGGAAATTACTACTTTTTCTCTTGAATATTATTAACCTAAAGGATGTTATAATGACAAGTGTTGGCTGTAAGTTTGACATTAAACTTTGCTCTGTATTATTAATTATTATTCTTTGTCATTTCACTCAAGTTATCTTTTACGTTCTTCAGGTGTCACATCTACTACATCTTTAAATTTCCTTCCACAAGATATTTTTTTTGGATGTTTTAATTTTCTTCTCTCATCAATTAAACTAATAATAAAAGTCAGTTAAAAGAATTACAAGGAACAAGATCAAACATTATGTAATATACTTTAGGAAGGCACTGGCTGAAATGTTATGATCAAAACAACAAAAATATGTTTTGGACCTTCAAATGCAGCATTGTTTACAGGATTAGAAATTTATCCCCTAATTTCCCAAACATTATTTAAGCAAGAGAACTTTAAATAAATCCTGAAGCATTAATTTTTCTTTCATCCCTCATCCCTGTCAGTTATGTTTATTGTAAATAGGTCTTATAATAGCTAGAGAAGTCTAAAAAAACTGTACACTCTATTATTAACCCTGCCAATTATATTTACAAGCCTTTAGTCCCCTTCAAAATACTCCCCCTTAGAACTATGCACACACACACACAAACACAGCATCTTTTCCAATTTTCATGACAGTCTACAAATTCCTCTTTTTTGCTATCAGTTGCATCCTTTCTAATCTTGCTTATAGCATTTCAATGGAGGTTTTAATTTTGGGGAAAGACCAGAAGTTACAGGAAGCCAAATCAGGACTATAGGGTGGGGGTGACAAACTTGAGAGAGGAAATATTCCCCCACTTCAACTACATTAAGTGTGATGAATCAGCTTCTTCATTTATTGTGAATGTGTAAGAAGCAATGTGCAAAAGAATGTGAACTTCACTGAACAATCAGCTTAATGAGCCACATAACAAAACTCATCGTCCAAATTCTGATGAACAGAGTGCACAGCAAAATCAGGTCAGAGATGGGACAAGAACAGTTCAAGTTTGTTAAAGATACCGGAACAAGGAATGCAATATTCATGCTCAGAATGCTATCTTAGAGAGCGATACAAATGCTGGACCCGCATCTGTGCTTTATAGACTATGCAAAGGCATTTCACAAAGTACGTCACAAAGACCTGTTCGAGATGCTCGACAACCTCGACATTTTCAGGAAAAGCATTAGGATAATCAAGAAACTATATTGGCAGCAAACCACTTGCATACAGACAAGAAATAAATTCAGCAGATATACAAAAATAGAAAGGGGCATTAGACAATGGATCTATTCAACCTATACAGCGAAACAATTCTGAGAAAGATAAATTCCTTGCTAGGATTCATCATTGGCAGCCAGAATCTCAACAACATAAGATATGTGGATAACACAGTGCTGATAGCAGACATGGAAAGGAAAATACAGGACCTCCTACAGAAGGCAGCAAGAAGCAAAAACTGAGCATAAACTTCAAGAAAACTGAATGTATGGTCAGCAGCAAAACAAAAAAAGACCCCAAAATGCCAACTACAGGCCAGAGAAACTAAAATAAAACCAGAAAAGAAATTTAAATAAAGCATTCTGACAGAGATGGAAAGTGTGACACTGAGGTCCAAAGATGCATTGGTATTGAGAGACAGGAAAATCTCATTACAAAGAAAAGAGTGCTGGACTGCTATATGATATATCCTTCTGTATGGCAGTGAATATTGCATGATCTATTCGAGGATGAAAGAGAGGCTCAAGGCAGCAGAAATGTAGTTCTACAGAAGGATGCTGAGAGTACCATAGACTGAGCACATGAGCAACGACAAGGTGTTGGAGAGTATGCAAATGAGCAAAAACTCATACTTAACATCAGGAAAAGACAGCTGAGGTTCCTGGGACATGTAATGAGGAAGGAGAGTCTGGAGAATCATGGGTAGAGGGAAAGAGAGACAGGGGAAAAGAAAGCAGTGCAAGACATATTTGATAGGCTTGAGTAAATGGATGGTGAAGTGGGGTTTGGGAGAGATACTGAGAGGAAAAATATTAAGAACAACAAGGGACAGGGGCAAGTGGGAGTCCATGATCACCTACGTCTTGAAAGGACGCGATAAATGAAGATGATGATGCTCACATAAGCTCACTCAGTGGTGTTTCATTGCTGGCTAAGTAAACTCACAGGAGAGTGTCTATTTACATATAAGGATTCCTCTGATTTGTGGCCAAATTCTATCAAGACACAATCAAATTAGCTGGATAAGTTCAGAGCAGACATCATATTTATATATTTTGGTGACATTGGGAGACTTTGAACACTTTTATCTTTTTTATGATTGAAATACATTTTTGTTATACATGTTTTATTTGAACACACACAGATTTATCAAATTTTGAATTTTACCAAAATTTACTCAACCCAATACAAAGTGTGGTAGTTGTAGAAAGGAGACCATAGTTTACAGTGGTCTTGTTTGTAACCATGGTAATATGGCAGAGGGTCATAACTGGTAATTTTAGATACCAATGCAGTTGGTTGTATTAGTCATAACAAAACTGTCCCTGAAATAATTACTACAGAGGTTTTTGCACAATCAAGACACAAGTTCCTTCCTTCCTTCCTTCCTTCCTTCCTTCCTTTGTCTCATGTCGAAGAAAGGTTTTTATCATTGTAAAGAATGAAAGCTAAATTGAAATCTAATTAACCTCATTATTTGGTATTGTTTATCTCAATTACTGTTTTCATTTATTTATTTAAATATCTACACCAACAGAAAAGTGTATTGCCACAATATCACAAGTATTTTAAGATTCTTCTGTTAGTATTCAACCTTGTATCATATACTCCTTACTCCTTCCATTTTTTAATGAGAAAAATCTCATATTCCTATTCAGGTGGGTAGTGTTTGACAATGGTTAGTAAACTTGTCTTGTCAACTATTTTGACCATTCCAGTCTTGTGTTAAGTTAAACTTAGTACATATTTACTACAATTAGAACTTTCCAATTCAAGATTAAACATGATATTGTTGTTTTTTAATTTACTCAAGATTAATATCTTATTTATATTCAATTTTGCAAGAAAGAAGTTCTAGAAAAATAATTTAAAATTGTTTATTTTATTGAAAAGTTTAATAACACAATGCAAAGTCCTTTGACTCATCTTTTACTCTTTGTAAAAGCTTAGTTTATTATAAAAAATTTCAGTTTTATATAGTTAAAATATCTACTAAAAGAAAATATTGTTTATATATTCCTTAGGCTCTTTGCAAAATTCAAGGTTGTATATTTTTCTTCTTTTGAAACAGAAAATAAGATATTTTAGTCTGCCCAAGTTTTTGAAATTAATTATTTTCATTTTCCTGTATTTTTTTTAAACTTACCTTTATTTTACTGTAAATATTTGACTGATATGTTCTTCAGTCTTTGTATTAAATGCTATTATAATTTACCAAATCTCCTTTTGGTCCATCAACATATAATTCAAGAAGGATTAGAACAATAGCCACCCAATTTTCTGCATTTACTTATTGGATCTTTAATCACGTTTTCACAATATTATTTTTTGAAATTTTGAAAACTTTAATAGTTTTTATTGGATGATTCAGTTTGAAAATTATGTATTATGTTAAACTGGGCTGTTATTTTTTTATTTATCAGGTTAGATAAGCTAAATATTTATCTTTTTGTTTAAATATAAAGTAGATATTTAACTGATTTTTTTTCTTTATTAGAAACCAAAATTATTACTTTTTTTTTAATTACTTTTTTTCTATTGGCTGAAAAACTTAAACTAAAAAATGTTCTTGTATTTGCACTTGAAATATGAACAATGTCTACCATAGGTCCATGAATATTCACCCCTTGAAAACTTTTATGAAATTCCCTCCCTAGATATTTAAATTTGTGATCCAAAAGTCCATAATATTGATGATTTTCAAATATATACATCTTTTAAACCCTTGATCTCTTAAAAGCCCAAAGGCTTTTCACAGGAACTGTGTCAAAATTCTACGTATGGGGTGTGTTCAGCTACTTAGAAAAACATAGAAAGAAAAAAGTTCTAGAAAAGCAATAAGGAATCCAATCAAGATATTTAATTACTAAAAATATTTTTAATATAGTCTTTTGATTTATTAATTCAAATTTCTGCTTACTATATTTTGGTTAATTGAACTTCTTTCTTGATACTTTTCATTCAAGTTGAAAATTTATTTTTATGCCAAATTATTAAACTATAGGCACATAATAGAATTTAGTAGCATATAAAAGAATTGTACTTACTATTGTTTTTTTGTTTGTCTGTTTGTTTGTTTTTTTTCCAAATTACAAATCCTTGGACATAATTTTTTTTTTTTTTTTTTTTTTTTCAAATGGTTTAATTGTTATTCTTACTTCATAATTTTTTTTTATCTGTTATCATTCAAATATTGTTGTTAGTGGATCAATGATTAACAATGCTGAAAAATGGAATTGGTAAACTAAATTCAAATTCCAACTAAGTTTGTATTTAAACTTTGCACTAATGCTCTCAGGAAAGGTACAATTTCATCTCTTCTCCCACCAGCTTTAAATAAAATTGCAATGAAGTTAGGGATCTTTAGTCTTAGTTAGCAACCAGTTTCAGTCAGTCAGTTAAGTGCCATGTGCGATACACACTTGGGCGATCATGTCTCGAAAGAGACATGACTGACTAGGCAGAAGATTATCCCGTAGTAGGTTGCCATTGCTTTCTGCGGTAGACTGGTTGCCAGCCAAGGCTATAGAACCCAATCTGTCCTATTATTTAACCCATAACTGGAGGGAAGAGACGGATTAATACCTTTCCCAAAGGTATTTGTGCGTAAGTGAATGCAAGGAATTCAACTGGAATTCGAACTCGGTTCCCCAATTTCTCGTTCCGAGCCGATATCCACTGCGCCACAACGCACATAGTTTAGGAGAGAGAAAACACTGAATTCAAAATGTGGAGATGGCAATAGAAACCACTCTACTTTCATCCCAGAAAAGTCAGAGCAATCTACAGTATATATATATTAAATTAAAAAGGAAGCTGTAGAGAGCTATGGTCACCTATTTTTTGTTAGAAGATTACATTTGAAAAAATTTAAATCAATCCATCCATCCATCCATCCATACAAATACAAAATAGTTTTTTGCAATAAAGCCTGCATCTATGACTGCATTGGATGGTTCCATGATTAAGAAGATCATATTTTTTTTTTTTTTTTTTAATCATTTCACCCCGAGCAAACCACTATTGCGCAGGGGGTTACATAGGGGAAAGTAATGAGAAAGAGTGTCAGAAAGAGGGTGATAGACGGGTAAGGATACCAAGGATGAGGGTTGGGTAGATGGGAAGAGTGTTTGAGAGAATGGATGCAAGTTAGTGTGTTAGGAGGTATCTATTGACCTTACATTTAAACTCCTGGAGATTGTAGCTGTCAAGGAAGCAAGTATGTGGAAGGAAATTCCACAGGCAGGAAGTGCAAGAAAAGAAGCTGTTGGAGTAGAAATTGCGGTTACATTTTATCTGTTTCACTGTAAAAGAGTGGGACCTAGTTGCTAATCTAGTATCTTGTGCAAAGTCATGCCTAGGGGGCACCAGTGATCTAAGTTCATCGGAGTAGAAGCCGTGAAAGTATTTATAAAAAAGGCACAGGGAAGCCACATCACGCCGGTGGGAGAATGACTGCAGCCTGTCTACCAAGTCGGTATCGATCGCGTTACAGATTCTCCGTTGTATTTTGTCAAGAACCCCAAGGAGAATAACAGGAGCACCCCACCAGATGTGGCAGCAGTATTCAATACACAGGCAGATGGTAGATTTATATATGTGCAGGATAGATTCAGATGGGAAAAACTTCCAGGCCCTGCACAGAGAACCGACTTTCATATCAGCGGATTTAGCAATGGATTCGATATAGTCATTCCTCTTGAGGTCTGCTGAGAGTGTGAGGCCAAGGAGGTGTAGTGTTTTACTCTCTGGGAGGCAAGCCTGTTGCATGCTAATGGGAGGTAGGTGTGATTGTCTATGATGGTTAATTTATAGCAGCTTCATTTTGGAAGCATTTAAAATTTATGAGCCATTTCTTACTCCCAGTCCACTACAGATTGGAGGTTCTTTTCGAGCCTGGCAGCGAGGTTAGCTTTGTCGCCCACACCAGATTAAACTGGGTTGTTATTAGCGTACATGCCTACTTGGGATCTTATGGCATCAGGGAGATCATTAATATAGATCAGAAAGAGCGTAGGACCTAGGATAGAGTCTTAAGGGATGTCCGCGTTTGTATGGTAGTTTTGGGAGGCATGTCCGTTTAATACCACCTTCAATGTGCAGTTAGAGAGGAATGACTGGATTAGGTCAAACAAATGTCCAGTTATACCATAGCTCCGCAGTTAGCGTAGAAGGCCAGCATGCCAGAATGTTTTGGAGATATCCAAGGCAACGGTTCAGGCTTCACCATTCTTGTTAAGAGCCTGCCATATATACTCGGTGATGGTCGTTAGCATATGCTATAATTCTGGTTCTGACATCTTTCAAGCAAGATAAGGATTACTGAACAGTGTCCATTTTTTCTTTAAGTAATATTGAAACCAGTATAACTGAATTATATGGTAACAGTAACAAAGAAGAATTCATAACTTGTCTACTTATTTATGTGCAGAATAAATTAAAAAAAAAAACAAACACAAGCATGTTATATATTTTTTATAGTTTAAACTCTTAGCTAGTTGAGCCACTCAAGTTTGATCTATGTTAAATGTGATTGATAACTGAACCAAATTTTCCATGTTTTTTTTTTAATAATTTATTTTCCTAATTTCATTCTCATTCTAATATCACTTGAATCTAAATTTGAGGCAATAAAAAGAAAGGAAGAAAGAATTTTTTCAGTTTCAATTTTAATTCACAATTTCATTTTATGACTTCAAATAAGAGAGAAACTTTTGATAATGAAAGATAATGAGAACAGAGATATTTATTCCTAAGAAATTATTCTTAGCTGAAAAAATCTCTATGGAAAAACTTTATCCATAAGAGATTCTGTTTCTCTTTTATTTGTAACCCAAGACTCATCTGTCCCTGTTGTATGAGGTAAAAAAAAAAGTCACAAAATACAAGTTCAGATTTTATGTTCATAAGAAATATAGATTTCATGCTGCGTCAACAAAATATATAAGCAAAAGTAAGATCTTTATTTCCAATATAAATATGCCTTGTTGGTTTGCACACTATATATTGTTAAGAATCTTAAAATGTTGTTAATGTGGCAATAACTGAAATTTCTTTCTTTTTTTTTTAAACTGTTTTTCCTCCTTAGAAACAGTTCATTTCAAAGAAGTTTCTAGGCCATTTTCTTAGAGAGCTTTTTTATTTTTTTTCTGAATTTATTTTTAATATATTCATTTCCTCAATTATTTCTTTTTGAAATTACTTCTGCAAACCTGATGTTTCCCCAAAAACTATTTCCACAAGTTTCAAATAAACATTATCTGCCCCAAATCATCTTCCAACCTGAAAATATAACCAGTTCTTCTCTTTGCATTTAACTGGTTTTTGTATTCTTTGTTGTAAATAAATATTGTTCAAGGATTAAAAAACGTACACATTTTATTAGTTATATTATCAACAGATATAATTTTCCTACAATATAGGGTGCACTTTTTCTTTTCTTTTTTTTAAAATTACCTTTAGACTTGTATCTACTTTGTGAGGCTAGAAATATTAGACTTACACTTAAAATACTCTCGTTTGACAATATATAGTTTCAAATTATTAAATTATGATTAAAAATCAAAATATTAGCATACTAATAAATACATATAAATATGGATGATTCCTCAGTTGAATATGCATACTTTTTACTTTAATAGGCCTTGGCAAATTATCAGTGTATTTTATATACTGAGAAATAATGTATTTGCCTTTTTGTCTTCATGCATTTTACATAATGTTTCATCAAATATTTCAGTCTACCCTTTCTTCTCTTTACTCAAGTTGATTCCTTTCTTGATTCAAAACATAATTAATTGCTTAATTTAAATTTTAAAATAATACTCTTATTTTAAAATACTATTCTTATGGAGGCAATTATGTCATTCTAATCATACACTTTTGATTTTATAGTTAAAGTAATTAACACTATTAAGGCATTAAATAATTTTGACATTAATTTGATGAATAATTTCTTTCTGGGATATCAATAAATTTTCTGGTAGCATTGAAAAATCTGTACATGAAATAATAACAAGTTTAACCATGCTATCAAAAAAAAAGTTTTTTTAAGGTTTTATACTTACAATGTTACTACAGAATTGCTATTCATTCAAGTAAATTATGTTGTTTTATTTGACAAGTTTAAAATAAAATATTAATTGGCATAAAATTATAAGAAGAGTTCAATGTGTGATTTGCTAATGTTGCACACACACACATACAATTTTATATATATATATATATATATATAAAATTGTGTGTGTGTGTGTATTGGGCAGAAATTTTTCATTTATACAAGCTTGATTAGATACCAGTGAATGTTCCTTGTTTATTTTTATTTTTTTTTATTTCAGGTTCATATTTGAAAATTTATTTTTCTATATATATTTGGCCAGCATTAGCCATTATCAAAAAACTATGAAAAAAAAAAACCCAATTAACAAGGAACTTTTGTTGGTATTTAACACACACACACACACACACACACACACACACATAGATACATACATACATATATATATATAAGGATCTTTAATAAGTTCTCGCTAATTTTTCATGAAAAATAATGTTTTATTTACAAAAATTAGTAAGAAACATTGTCTCTTGCTAGCCATTACTTTTTCCTTTTTGAGGCTAACCACAAGTCAACCCATTTTTTTGGCTTCACCATAAGAATGAAGGTGCTGCTCAGCCAGTTCATGTGCCATCAAACAAAATGAGATAATCAAGCAGGACAATATCTGGTGAATACGGTGGGTGGGGTAGGACTTCCCTTTTAAGTGTTTTCAAGTATGTTTTTCGCCCATTTTGCAATATGTGGTTTAGTGTTGTCATGTTGCAAAATCACTTTGTCATATCTCTGCTCGTATAGTGGCCATTTTTTTCTTCAATGCTTGGCTCAAACACATCAATTGTAGTTGATATCGATCTTCTGGGATGGTTCCGGTCAGTTTGAGCAGCTCATAATAAATTACACCCAGCAAATGCAGAACAGAAGCTTCAAACCATGGATATTTGGCTTTGCCACCACTTTGATACATGGCCAGGATTACCCCACAATTTTCTACATATTTATTGTAGTGTATCCACTTTTCATTGCCATCATGATATGATGCAAAAAAAAAAACCTTTCCTTTTCTGCCATTGAAGCAGCTGTTCGCGCATGACAAGACACCATTCTATGTCTCTCAGCTTCAACTCTACAGCACCCAATGTCCTTGCTTTTGAATGTTCATTGTTCCTAATGCTTTCAAATGTTTCAAGCTTGTGCACACGTGTATATATATACACACACACACACACACAATGTCATTTTTTAGAAGTGAATTACCAATTTTTAATATTAAACCTAAGAATTATTTTAATTCATTATTATCATATTGCATAATTTTATTTTGAAAAATTAGAGCTAATGGTGTTTCAAATTGTCCCTTTTGACTTAGAAGTTTTTTTGTTTTTTTTTCTTCTGACTGACTGTATGAGGAGTGGAACTGTGATTTCTTTTTTTTTTCTTTTTTTTTTCCCAAGAATGTCAGACTAATGTCTTCTCTCTCCATCCCTGTCTCCTCCTCTCCCTTTCTTCCAGCTTCCTTCCTCTTCGTTTGTTTTTTCTTCTTCTCCTCCCATCTATTCACCACCATCCTTCCTCCAGCACATTTCTAGGCAAAATATGACCACTAAATTCTCTCTTCAGATCTAAATTATTTTATCAGATGTCAATTAATGATTGTCATTCATTGCCAAATTCTCTTCTTCATTGTTTTATTAATCAATTAAAGTACTTTACATTTTTATTCTTTGAAAATTCTCGTCTTTTTTTCATAAGTTTCAAAACTCCTTGTTCAACAGAATCTTTCTCTTTACTTGGAAATAATTAATCTGTAATTACTCAACTTTGAAAATATTATCCTTCACCAATTTGTTAAATTGATCTGTGAAACCATTTGCAAAAGAACAGCATTCATTTATTCATTTCTATTCAAATTTTATTCAGAAACAAAGGCCTTTTCTAAATCAAACAGATAAAGAATGTTTCTTCATTAATTTTTTTCTAGTCAGTTAATAAAATTAAATGGTGTTTCCCAGCCTCCACTTTTAATCTTACAGTTTGTAACAACCCATTCTTTTTATTATATAAAATATTCATTTTTAAAATAATAAGCATTTGTACCATATCGTAATTATGAAAATTTAATCAAATTAGTTTTTAATAACAACATAACCCCCCCCCCCCCGCTCTCACAGACACACACCATTTTTCCCTCAACAATAGCTTTAAAAAAATGTCATGAATATAGAATCTCCTTGGTTAAAGCTTATCCAGATGATATAGATGATCAGTATTTGTATCAAGCCCAACTTTGTAATACTGTAAAATGTAAATAGGAAACAAGTCTTATATTTATATGCCTTCAAATATGGTAATATTTAATTAAAATTACTTTAAAACAAGAGAAAAATAACTTTAAAGTGATCTAAACTCATGAAATTAATAACTAAGATTCATTTAAAAATAATTTTCCAGGCTTTGTTGCAAGTTTTTATATAATTTTCTTCTTTCTTATAAGATGGCTCCGAGCCAAACCAAACCAAAGCAAACACAACCTAAAAATTACCTTCAAAATATTTCCACTGATTACATGAATGAGCAAAGCAAAGATTATTCTAGAAAGAGAATATTTTGCTTTTAAAATGTAACTGAATGCATCCTTTTAAACATGCTTGTGTTTTTTTTTTGTTTTTTTGTTTTTTTTTAAGCCTTCACCCTTTGCTAGTTTTATTTTTTTATCAGCAGATCTTTTGCTTATAAGAATGTTAGTAGGTCACTGGCACTGATCTCCATTTACCTGCCACCTTTTCTCCCTCAACGTACAAATAAATGAACGAAACGTGTCATTATGTTCTGTTTAGATTGTTTTTTCTTTCTTTTTTTTCTTTTTTTTTCTTTTTTTTTCTTTTTTTTGCCTTTGGCACAAACAAGTCAGTTGTTAGAAAATTCCATGTCAGCTAAAGATTTCTTACACTAGTGACATCTTACTCAGAAGTGCCAATAGGTGTCTCTTTTCTGCACTTAGCTCTTTACCAAGAGTAAGAAAAGATAATCAACTCCCAAATATGGCATTTCCAGTAAACAGTTCCTCTTGTTGACCTTGAGTTGAAGACTAAAATAAATAGTCTGAAAAGTGAAAAATTGCAAAAAAAAAGTAACATAATTGCTAACCTTTACTTCACAATAAGCATTTTTTCAGTCTGACACAAGGTCATAAAATAGAGCATCTAATGAGGATTGAACATATTATATTAGATAATTAAGAAGCAACTCTTTATTACTCTCTGCTGGTTTGAATAGTAAGCAGGTTATTTAAAGCCAGAAAATATTTTTTTAGATTGTAAGAATTTTGAGATAATAATGATTTAGTAATACAAGTCTTACTAATTAACCCATAGCAGGGGAAGAGGAGGTGGATTCATACCTTTCCAAAGTACATGAGTAAATATAACGAAACCAACTGGAATTGGAACTTGGCTCTCTGATTAAAAATTTCAAATCATTGGCCATTAGACCACTGGCACATCCAAGCTTACAGCACCTGGTATTCCCAAGCAACCACACATCTTGGTACTGATCAGGCTTGACATTGCTTAACTTTGCTTATCATACCAGAAAAGTTGTTTCAGCATGATATTGCTGTAAGCTCTATGCTTATGGAGAGCCAAATGTTGCAAACAAAATGTTTTATTTGTAAATTAACTAAACTTTTAGAATTTTTTTTTTCAGTATTATTAACTAATTTTCTTGTTACTTTTCATCACCACATTTAAAATCAAATATTCTCCAACCATAAAAGTATAAAATTCAAATAAAACTCTTACAAGATTTGAACTCCCACTCTACATGCAGGAATGTTATGCCTTATATAGATAACAACTTAACCAATTCAGCTTTTAGAATACCAGAACTGGTCAGGATTTAATCGCTTCATCTCCAAATATTTACCTCATATTAGCCTCTTTTACTTAAATCATTTTCGTAATAGATTTTTCTTCATTTTATAGTTACTTTTCATTTTGGTGCTTTTGCTTTGAGTTCACATCTTGTTCAAAGTTACTTCTTTATTTAAATTGCAAGCTGCTTACTTTAATAACCAGGAGGATTCAGTTAAGAACATTATTATGAAAATCAGAAACTAAAACTGTTTAAAAAAAAACTGAATAAAATCTTTTTTCATTTCAAATTTTTTAGTTTTTATATTTTATGATTTAAATTATTTACTACTTTTTGTTGTTGATTGTTTTTCAGCATCTCATGCAACATGGCTTTCAGTATGCGAAGATTATGCTCATCAATTGGAATCAGATGGTCAGTACCACAAGGCAGCCACTTACTTAATGGCTTGTCATCGCAACTACGATGCCATTGATTTGTTTAAAAGGCATTGTTTATACAAGTGAGTTTCATTTTCTTTTCAAAAATTGGAATTTGTAAAAATTAAGACTGTAATTAATGGGTTAGACAAAATTTTGTTTGTCCAGATTGTTCAATCTGGTCAAACTCGTCTCACTGATTGGTGGTAATTTTTGTTTCTATAGGCAATTTGATTTTGATGAAAAAGGGTAGATTTAAACTTTAGTATCTGCCTGAACAAGATCACAAAACCAAAATTAAATTGGTTATATATATTAACCGTTTACAGCAAACAATTTGTACATGATATCTTATAAGTATATGATGTGTAAAGATGTCTTCAAATTTTACGAAATGATTTTTGTTGCTCTTCCTTAGTTGATAACAACCTATTAGTACATAAATAAGTAATTTAGTATAATAAATGACTGCTTGGTGTCACTAACAGCTAATAAAGATTATTTTTCCTAGAAAACTACTGTGTGTGAGAACAGGATGTAATTGTCAAGGAAGATTTGAATTGAAGAAGCCATTTATTTATTGGAAGTTAAAGTCAGAATCATGAAAATGTTGTTGATTCAGATTCTTCCTAAGAAAATAATTACAGAGAATGGTAAAATCATTAAAAGAAAGTGGTTCTGGTGTGGAAAATACTGTTGTGGAGTAAATAACATATCCTAGTGACACAAATAAACACTTCTATATGCTTAAATAATGAACTTTAAATAATTTAAAATCCATTATAGTCAGTCTTCAGAGTATTTCTTACAGATGCCTTATCAAGTTCCAAAGTAAAACTTAATATTATAACTACTAGAAAACGAGTTGTAACAGTGGCAATAAGGATTGAAACTCCTACATGTTGTAACAGTAGTGACTAAGAATCAAAACTCATACTGAGCAAGTAGGGAAAAAAAAATACTTGTTGCTTCAACACACAGGATATCAGTGATGTCAAGAATTTAAACCACATTGGTTTAATTTTTTTTCTTTTTGTGTAGAAATAAAAAAGAAATAAAACAGACTTTCTTAAAAGATGGAGGAAATATTTGCTACTGTGGTACAAATTCAGCAACAGCAGCAGTTGTTGGAAATCCTGATACAGCAATAAAAGTTGATGGAAATAATTCTGAAGAAAACAGAAATTTCTCTAACTTCTTTGACTCTCAACACACTTGCTTATATTATATCTGAATTCACATGCAACCCAGATGATGGACTTATCTTTTCTACATATTTTTGAAGATATGAACAAATTTTCAGAGAAGAATGTAGCAGCTGGGAAGATGAGAAAAAAAACAAGACTTTTGTTAAGAAAGTTAGCACCAGTAGAACATAAAAAAATATTGTAACTTCCTATTACCAAAAAGACCGAATTGAATTTGTTTTGAAAAAAAGTACTTATTCTGTTAAAAACATTTAGTGACAAAAGTTCTTTATTTAACACTTATTAGAAATATATGCATCTGATGAAAAAAGATGAAGATTTTGTCATATATGCTGGAATTGTTAACAAGTGCTGTGAAATGAATCGACTCCTGATATGTTTAAAGGGTTAATTTTTGTTCAAGGATTAATGGTGAAAAAAGCTGCAGAGATACAGGTGATAATTCTGACAAAACTTGAACAAAATAATAAACTTACACTATAGGAAATATCGGACAAATGTTAGGGAATCCTAAATCTGAGATGTGATTCCAAAAATTTCAGGAAAAAGAATGGGCATACATTCAAGTAAAAGAAAAATGTATAAAAAAGAAAATGAATTTGTGTTTCAGATGAAGGCATTTACATCTCAGAGATGACTTTTCTTTTAAGAATTCAAAATGCTACAAGTGTGGTAATGTACAACATATAAAGTCACATTGTAAAACTAAACCACAAAAAATTCTCACAGGAAAAACTTTGGACACAGCATTGTGATGGAAAAAATAATCACAGAAAATTAAAAAAATTTGTGAATGCAAAAATAAATAATGTGAACATGAAAATGCTACTAGACATGAGTAGTGATATCACAATAATGAAATCACATGGAAAAAAATCAGAAAGCCTATATTAAAGACTTTAAAAGTTGTGAGTAGTGTCTCAGGTGATAATTTTTTTTTTTTTATTGCCAAAATGACTTGTAATATCTTATTCCATAATATGTGTTTAAAAATACTATGAACTTATTCAGTACTGACTAGAGGGAATTATTTGAGCTTTGGAATTTACCTATAAATGTTTATTACAAAAACGTAAGTGGACAAACAACTAATTTTTTAAAAAAAAGTGTGAATTTAAAAGAAGAATTGAAAAAATGTTTTCCAGATGTTCCACCAAAGGAGTTGGGTCAATGTTTCAAATTCAAAGCAAAATTTTAAATGAAAAAGTTTAATGCCAGTATTTAAACTGAAATGAAGTGTACCATTTGCAGCATTGGATCGAGTCAATGAACAATTAAACAATAGATGTAATGAAAAAAATTAGCATTTAAAAGAGATTTTATGAGTTCAACAGACTTACTTTTGGTATAAAAGTAGCTCTAGCTATATTTCAGCAAGCTCTGGATACCATGCTTGCAGATTGTGATTTTGCAGTGTCTTATCTGAATGATATATTAATTAAAAGTGAATCTAAGGAACAACATATTGGGCATGTGAAAACTGTTTTTGAAAAAAATGTGAGAGCACGTATTTAAACTCAGTGAGGAAAAGTGTGAATTGTTTTTGCTTAAAATTCAGTGCCTAGAATAAATCATTGAAAAAAATGGTCATCAACAAAATCTGTCATGGGCAAGTACAATTAAGAATATGCCTCTCTCAGCAAATGTGACTAGGTTGCAAGCATTCCTGGGACTAACAAACTTCTGTCAAATTTATGTACTTTATATGCAAAATTTGAAAGCTTCACTGAACAACTTAAATAAAAATGGCATAAAGTGAAACTATACTAATAAGTGTCAGAAGGCATTTGAAGGAATAAAAACAATCCTACCATCAGACATCATTAACACACTATGATCCAAAAGCAGAAATTGTAGTGGCTTCAGATGCTAGTAATTCAGTATATAAGCAGTCATTTTATATAAATACAATGATGGTAATGTAAAAAAGCCATCACACATGCTTCGTGTTTGCTACTACCATTAGAAAATAACTACAGCCCGATTTAAAAAAAAGAGGTGCTAGCAATTATATTTGCAGTGAAAAAATTTGACAAATTTTGTATACAGAATGAGTTTTCAATTGTAGACAGACCACAGACCTTTATTATTAATTTATGGTTAAAAAAAAAAGGAATTCCCACACATATAGCAAATAGATTACAACAGTGGTATCATCTTATTAAATTAAGATTTTACAACAGAATACCAGCTATCCAAAAAATTAGAACATGTGGATGGGTTATCAAGGTTGCTACTAAAAAATACTGAACCATTTTAGGACACTGTCATTGCAGCACTAAAAAATGAAATTGAAATTAAAAATATATTATGCAATGTAGTACGCAAAGTATCAGTTACACTGGAATAAATAAAAGAAAATAACAGAAAAGGTGTGTTTATTGCAAAAATAAAAAGCAACTAAAAGTAAGAAGAAACACAATCTAGACTTGAATGCTTACTTGCTACATGACAGTATTAATGTTTGCACAAAGAGTAGTAATACCTAGTATATTACAAAAGTAGATACTAAGTGAATGAACTTCCTAAATATGGTGATAAACTACATCTAGGTTCTGGGTATGATGATAAACTGCATTCAACAGCAGGGCCTCTGATTGGGAGGTTTAGAGGAGCATGGATCAATCTCTTAATTGCTGTTGTTCCCAATCCACCCTGACTTGTTAGGGTCCCAGCTATGGACAAATAGTTAATCCCCAAACTGGAGACCATACATTATGAAAGCATAAAAATAAATTTTTATAACAATAGTTCCAGTAATAGATTTTTAAGGAAAAAAATTACCAGCAATATATTTTTGAAAAAAAAAAAAATATATATATATATATATATATATATATATATATATATAAAAGAATTTTTTCTGTCCAAAACATTAATTTTAAACAGTGCTCGATATATGATGTATAGAGTTGTGAATATTTATTGTAAATTATGTTTTAGAACATGTACATTATTTTTTAATATATGTCCTCAACAATCATGTTTGTTTCAACGTTGGGTACGTTTCTTCGGGAGGTATATATATATATATATATATATATATATATATATATATATATATATTATCCTACATCTATGGCATGACTCGGAGTTTCATGCATTATGCAATCATCAGGCACATATTTCAAACTGACAGTTTAATAGATTTGAATTTAAGTTCACTCTATGTTCATGGGAATTAAATCTTATAAGGTTAACTTCCTGCTTTTTTAATAAGAAGATTAAAAATGTAAATATTCTAAGGTTACATGTAGATAAAAATTTTAAATCAAAATAAAAAATAATAATAATAAAATGCAGGGAGAATAAATCAAAGGGGCATAAATCATAAAATGTAAAAATGTAAATATTCACATATTACATGTAAATAAATAATTAAAATTTTATATAAAAATAAAATAAAAATGAAAACTAAAATTAAGAATTAAAAAATAAATAAGAATTATTAATAATTAATTTACGTCACTATATATATATATATATATATATATAGTATATATATATAGTGATGTAAATTAATTATATTAATTTTAATTTTTATATTGCTTGTGTGTGTGCGTGTGTGTGTATATATATATATACACACACACACACACACACCAGCAATATAAAACCCTCTTTATAAAAATATGTCAATTAAACCTGATCTACAAACTGATTTCTTACAAAGAATACATATTCTATTCATACAAATTTATTGTAAAAATCTTGTCAGCATCAAATAAACCATTGAGGTTGATATGCAAACAAACCAGACTGTATAGTGGACATCTGGGAATTTCAAAGATGAAATCTCTAATGTGAAGCTATTTATACTAGACCAAAATAAATTGAGCTATTGAAAAAGTAGTAAAAGTTTACAGGTTGATTTGGCAACAAAATCACATACCACAAAAATGCAACCTTAGCTAAAAATCATGCTCCATGGTCAAGACTGAACATAAATTTTGCAGGTTCAATAAATGCATTAAATAAATAATATTATCTTGTGGTGGTGGATAGCTTCACTAAGTGACCTGAAATGTACAAAAAACCAACTTCTACAGTGACAGTGATATTTTTTTTTACACAAACTTTTTTGCAAGATATGGCATTCTAGATACCATAGTCTCAGATAACCCTACACAATTCACTGCTCATACATTCAAAAGTCTTTGTATAAGATGTTTTCCATTAAGCATATTACTACCCTACCATATTACCCAAGGTCAAGCTAAACGGTTTGTGGATACTTTTAAGAGAACTTTGAAAAAACAAGTCATGAAAAAAATGAACTTAAAAGCACTATGAAAATTATTAAGTGTTTACTGTATCCCAATACACCTTCAGGCATGTCACTAACAGAATTAATGCCTGCAAGAAAAATTAAATCGATGTCCAACAAGTTGTTACCAATTCAAAAAAAAGTAAGAACAGATAACAAAAAGAACACTAAATTTTTCAAGATTGATGAAAAGTATTTTTAAAAGTGAGTAAAGATGGAAAAGTAATGTGGGATGATGGCATAATATTATAAATCAGAAAGATGATATACATGGTAAAAGGAACATGAAAAACATTATAATCAGTTAAAGAATATGTTTACCAAAGAAAGGACCAAAAGAATGGAAGAACCTATGAAAGTATTGTATGATGTTTTTGATGTACCAGCACCCCAAGAATTTGTTGAACTTACAAATAGGATTTCCAGAAAAAGAAAACATACAGAAAAACTAGAGGTTAAATCTAAATGTTAAAGATACAAAGTTAAGTTACAAAGTTAAACTTGCCATAAAAATTGGGTGATCCCTAAAAATAAAATTAGGTATTTATTAATAAAAAATTTTAAAATGAGGGATGTTTAGGAGTAAATAACACACCCCTTGTGACACATGGGCTAGTTCAAATCTAAACCATAAACCTATTTTCTAGTTTTTGTTGTTGTTGTTGTTTTTATGTACCTTAGTAGAAGTAGTAGTAATATTATTTTGCTTTTATTCTTTAACTGAAACATTGCCAAGCATTATTAATTTTTTATTTGTATTTTTTATCTTAATTTTAACTGCTTTTCATTATAACTTTTTCAAAACATCAATCACCAGCCATTAGTAAACAATCATTCTAAGCTGCAATGAAAAGAAACTAAAGTTAAGATACAAGAAATATAAGCTAAAACTAATGGTTGATAATGTTTCATATAATAAAAATGAAATCAAAATATTTAAAAAAATCATCCATGATCTTTCAAAGCTAATTATATTGTGAGATAAATGATTTTTATTTTTTAATATAAAAGATAAACTATTATCATCAGTTTGAGAAAGTATCTGTTTGCTTGGAACATATTTGTGAGAGAAATTATTTTAAAATGACTGTATGTGATAAACACCTCACAAGGCTGTTGATTGCATTGACTGGAATGTTGTGATTAAAACAAATTGAGGATAAGAATCAAAATATTTTTAAATTTCAGAACTACAAAAAATATTTAAGACAAGAACTCATGAGCTAATCAATGACTAAAGTAACAAAGATGTGGATATTAGTATAATAACTTGTGGTGTATACTTTCTTGATTATGAAACACACTTGACTTATACAGTAAATTAATTTTGTTAAATAATTTTGTTAAAGTTTCAGATTGTTTCAAAAACGTTACTTCAATTTCATTTGTGAAATTAATACAAAAAGCTCGAATCTCTTCTGACCATTCAAAAAAATAGCAGCTTTTTGATCTGTTCTGTTGTCCATAATTGAAAATGCTTTTTGCATTTTACATTACAATTCTCATGATTGCCTTTATATACAAAGCAGTGTTTCATGATAGATATAGATTCCAAGTCAGTAAATAAATGTCTGCCTTTCTTTTTTCTAGGGTTTATGAATTTGTTCCTCACAAGTTGGTCTTGTCTTGAATATAACAAAATTAGCATTACTTTAAATTTTGATTTCATTTCTTCCATCTTTTCTGGTAAAAATTTAGAAAATGCCTGAGTGTTCATCTGAAAGGCTCATACAAAATAATTGTCAAATCAACCATAATATTCAAATTCATAATATCAGTTAAACCCAGTGATTAATTCCCCTTAATGAAAATAACAGCTAGATCATGAAAGTGTAAGTCATATTAGTTTTATATTAAAACAACAATGCAATGTTAAATCTTCTGTAGACAACTCTCAACCAAAATGGTGTTAAGTTTTATTAGTTTAATTAAAGAGATAATATTATTAGTAGTAATAATAATATTATGAATTTTTTTATTAGATGAAACATTGTCAATCATTATTAATTTAATCACCATTGAATAATTAAGTACTTGCAATGGAAAGAAACTTTCGGGTGCAATGAATGAATTGTGATTTAAATTACACAAAAATGAAAATAACACTGACATTTCATTTTAACAGATATATTTACGAAAATTGCACAAAAATATTTTGAAATACTAAAAAGTTCAATTATTTCAATAAAATCACCTTTGGCTTCAACCATAGCCTCCAGACGACTTCAGTATCTCTTGCAACTCTTCTGGACTGTCTCCTTGTTTAAGTTGGTGAATGCTTCCATAATTTTTGTTTTCAGTTCATCTTTGGTATTACAAAGAATTTTGTTGATCTCTCACTCAGCTGCACCCCACACACAATAATCAAGGAATTTGTGGTCTGGGGAGTTAGGTGGCCACATGTAAAGGGTGATGTAGTCACAGAAATTTTCTGACAGCCATGACTGGGTTCTTTTGCTTCTGTGGCATGGCACAGAGTCCTGTTTCCAGATATAGGGTCTTCCAGCAGACATGCTCTTGACCTCGAGGAGGTAGTGCAGCACTACCTCTTCAAGGCACTTGATGTAGGCTTCCATGTTGAGTCTGAGGCCTTGTAGGAAGTTGAATGGAGGTATAACATCACCATCACTAATGATCATTCCAAACACCTTCATAATCATCATTAGACTCATCCAACTCTTCAGATTGATACCTAAAACACTCTCTACTATTTGTATTAGAGTTTCCAGTGCAAATGCCAAGCCATTTTCAAATTTCTAGTGGAGTAAGTTGTTATCATAGTGCTCTTTTTCTCACAGTGTGCCCAACTGACCCTACTATACCATGCAGTTGACAAAATCAAAAACAATATGCGCAAAATTAAAAATATAAAATGACAACAATATACCTATCACATCCTGTATGATTAAAATGAAAGAAATTCTAAAAAAAAAAAAAATTAAAAAAAATTATTTAGTAAACATTCAAGGAATTATGAGCTGATATTATTGACAATTTTTTTATCAACATTTTATGACATTGAAAGTGAACTTAGCATTCATGCATGCATACAATGTCTCTTCTGTTTTGATTTTACAAGTCTGAAGGAAACATTGTATCTTCTACTTTGATATATTATTTTTTTACTGTTATGTCGTGAGTAAGAATAAATAACTCAACAACAGGAATAGGTTAATCGTTGTATTCCATGAAAATAGTATTTACAAAGGTTATTAGTATCCAATACAAGAATAAAGGTTAATCGTCTCAACCGTCATAAGACGTAGTATGAGCAATGGGTACTTTCGGGTCGTCACCGGAAGTCTACGAATGACTTGTCGATCGGCTGCTCGGAACACTCTCCTACGTAGATGCCACCATTACTTTACATAGTAATGGAATAGTCCATTATAGCCGAATAGGCGCGGGCGTCCCAACATTTACTTGTTTTATTAATATCAACAATTGTTGAAAAATATTTGTTAGTGTTGATTATTAAGTTTATATTTCATTGTTCTGCATAATTATTTTTATATTTGTTTTTCGCACAATATTTTGGCCAATAAATTCCAAAAATCATATAAAAGAGACTCTACACCTTAAAAGAAAAAAATTGAATGTCATTGCACATTGTGCCACCAGGTGTTATGAGTTTACATTGTTCTGGTTCAGTCTGTCACAAGGCATGGATCTGGAGTCACTAATTCTTTTCTTTTTTTGTGTGTTTGGTACTTATTTTATGATGGTTGATTAAAAAAAAACATTTTTGTAAAAAACTGTAGCTTAAACAATTGTAATGTTTCAATGTACTTTTTCAAGAAAACTCAATAAATAAAACCCAAGTATACAAATGTCTTTAGCATTTGAAATGTGGGGAAAGGTTAAAAAAAAGGTTAAATTATAAATATTTTTTTATCTTTAAATTCACAATGATTGGATGACAATTTTCATTGATTGCATAATTAATGAAGATTGTTATCCAACCATTGATGAGATATCTCAGATGATTAGTTTGTCTTAGAATTCATGCCAACAAGCATATTTCCATTAATTTTACTTCACAGGGAATCACAAAAACAGTTATTTGAATGTGGAAAAAATAAAATTCTGTTCCTCTCCATATTTTGTAGCTGAGAGTAAGCAAATAAAAATAGCTGTGTGTATATATATATATATATATATATATATATATATATATATCCCTCCTGTCACGCTCATGGAGAGAGAGACAGAGACAGAAGTACTGAGGCAGCATCAGCTCAGTTCATCAGAAAGACAATTGTGAGGCAGTGTCAGCTCTGCTCATTCTATTACTACCAGTTATGAAAGGTCTTGCCATGTGTTTGCTCTTTAACACTACCTTATTTTATTTTTTTGCAATTATTATGTTGTCAAATATTAAAGAATATATATATATATATATATATATACACCCTATCTATTATAATAAAAGACCGTTGTGTATTTTTGTGTGTGTATATATTCCCTCCTGTCACACTCAGGAGGGATAACCCATGAGTAAACAGCTAATAATCCTCTCAAATATTTTGCTGTCATTTTTAATGGCAGAAGTACACTTGTTTAATAGATTTAACTGAACAAAATTGCTTTCAGTTCTGAAACTCATGAATGATTTTAATATAAAGTAATAAGTAGACATCAATAACCAATTATTGATTTCTATTTAATATCATTAGAAATGCAAAACATCTGCATTAATCAGGTATATTTATTTTAAAGGAATTATTGGTAACTTTGCTTAGAAGTCTACAATAAAAAATTTTAAAATATTCTGTATAAATTTGAAATAAATTCTGTATCTGTCAGTTTTTCACTCAATTAATCCCACTGGTAAATTATTGATGCTCTTAACTGGTCTTACTTTTGGAAAATAAAGATTTTTTTTTATTATCCCAGAGGTTTTTCCTTCCTTCCTTTTTTTTTTTTCTGATTATCATAACATTTTTGGTTGACATATTCTTTGGTCATCAAATGCAACAACAATCTAACTTTGTTCTTTCAATTGTTTTCTGAAGATTTCTTGTGTCTTTGTCCAATATTCTATTGTGACAAAACTACACATTATTCAAATTACGCTTACAGCCACATTGATTCCGGTATGATCACCAAAGTTAAGTAACATTGAGTCTGGTTAGTACCTAGACGCTTAGGGATGCCAGGTGCTTTAAGAGCTTGTTTGTGCGTTTGACATAATGGATAATGGCTCAGAATTGTTAATTGAATAGCAGAGTTTCAATTCCATTTGGGTTCATTATAATTACTTATGCACAAATGCTCTTGGGAAAGACACGAATCCACTTCTTGTCACTCCACTGTGGGTTGATTAATAAGACTTGTATTGCTAAATCATTATCTCCCAAAAAATAAATTCTTAGAATCTAAAAATATTTTCTAGCTTTAAATAACTTGGAATGAATGGGATGATAAACTAAAGAAAAAAAAATCAACCAACATTCAAGTTAGAATTTCTATTAGCAGTCTCCTCAGGTGCAAAGTGTTACTTATGTTGGGATAGGGAGGATATATCATTTCTACTCATAAGACTTTACATAAAAAATATTCTTACTTAAATGTAATCATCAAATCTTTACTTCAGAAAAGACATCGCATGTTTCTTAATCCAACATCTTATGCAAATGTCAACACACACACACACACACACACACGTGCACACATATTCTTTGTTTATAGCTTATAAAATTGCATTTGCCTATGAGTTTTCGACATGTACTCCTGAACATACAGGAATGAGCAGTTGTGAGCATAGGACATTTAAGATTTTCTGCATTATTCTCAGGAAATCTTTATAGCCACAGGAAAAGGAAAAATCGCTTTAATCTATACTTGTAATATCAATTTTGTTTTTTTCCTCTAGATAGCTGAAATATCTTCATGTTCAATAGAAAAGGTTAAAAATTTCTTACAAATTCCAGAATTACACCTATACATTTTGCCTAGTCATTCTATAACTGTCAATTTACAAAGCAGAAGATGTAACTAATGAACTTATAATTTCTAAAAAGCTTTTATCCAGGCTTTTACACCAATACTCATCAAATGCATTTTCTTATATGTAAAATCCAAACTCTGTAAGACATATAAATATATTCTTGGTTGTAGTTTTTTAGAAAGTGAGCTTCTTAATAGTTCTTTTTACCTTCGACAAATATCTCATTACAATCAATTTCTGTTTAAGTTTCTCAGCTCTAGAATTCAAAATCTGTCTCTTGGCCAGAAATTATATATGACAGTGTTTGTCATATTTTATCGATTATTTTTGTATGTGTGTGCAGAGCATTTTGTTATTGTATCAAGTGTCAAAATAAAAAGAACAAGTGGGTGATATGCTAATCTTTGACACCTTCATCAACATTATGCACAAGCATGTATGTTGACAACCAAGAGTTGATCAATAGAGATTCCACAGAGACTAAAGAGCACTGGGAAGCAAATATTAGTCACAACAAAATGGAAGACAAAGACTGAATTTAAAAAAAAAAAAAAGAAACATGATGTAATTAACATTATCTGATGCAAGTGCTACACTACTACTACAAGTAATGAACATGTCTTTTGGTGTGGAACATGTTAAAGAGTAACACAATTTACTGAAATTTTCAACTAATTTCTTGATGCTCATGAATCATCATATAAATATATTGATTCCTGAATCGATTTTGGGTAATTTTCATTCATTTCACATAATCAGAACTGATTTTCTGTTAGAAAATGTTTCTATCTTTGAGATTGAGGTCAAAGTTTTATGCACCATCTTATGGTAATGTTTTGGTTGGCAATAGTTGACAAAGTTAAAGAAAAAATAGATTAAGAACTTCTGGACAATTTGGAAAACCTCTAAACTTGAAAACTGATGAACTGGAAAAATTTTTAAAGAGATAAAGTGCAAGTAACATGTGCAGAAAACTTAGGCATGAATCAGTTGACTTATTTGAATGATAGAATGAAAAAGAAAAGGCCTTTTTTCTGAGCAAGGAAGTCGTGATGATTTTCTTTTCATAATACATGGTATCACCCCTCCTCAAGATACAAATCTGATAACTAATCATGTCACGACAATGGAAAGGGCTTCCACTTGCAGCATATTCTCCTGATGTGTCAACTTCAGACAAATGCTTTTTTCTGTTCCATGCAATGATCTTTGATGTATAAAGAATTTGGACAATTTCAAGTTATTGGAAAATTTATCAAATCAATACAGGAATCATTCTTTATCTAACATTTTGGAACCACTGACAATCATGGAGTAGAAATAAAGTAAGTGGACATCCATAAAAAAAATCAGTTAAATGCAATCTATGCTGAAATAAAACAACAATTGTTATTTAACTTTTTGCTTTCCTACCACCAAAAATTTTGGGTTCTTTCAATACTTACTGATTAGCAGTATTTACCAAACATTTTCCAATCTTCGTGCCTTTAATGAATGAGGGTTTCTTTTCATGACTCCCCTAAGTCGAAAAAATTTTGAAGTGCTTTTATATTCATGTGTAAAAAATAAAAAAAATCTGCCTTGATTTGGTCAAGAAAGCATAAATACAAAAATAATGAAAAAGTATGTTTTAGAACTGCATTGACTGAATTTATGTCTTTAGTTCTTTCAGGAATGTTTTGTTTTTGAGGAAAAGTAAATTTTATAGTGGAAGTAAGTTACAGATGTTTAAATTGAATGTTGGGGTGTCACAAAGTGGGAAACAAAATTTTACATTGTAAATTAATCATTAATCATCTGTTTTCAAACAAATTCATTCACTTTCCCTGTAAAATTAAGTCTCAGTGTATGGCTATTAAAATTTCTAGCTATTTGATTGCTTCTGAAAGTTACCTTTAGTGTTCACTTTTGGATTGTTTTTTATTGATTCATTTTCTTGTGGCTTATCAAGCCTTTTTAGGTTATTTAAAGCCTGAAAGTGTTTTTAAATTGTAAGAATTTTGGGGGAGGTGTGATGATGATTAAGTGATACAAGTCTTACTCTAACCCATAACAAGGGGAAGAAGGGGTGAATTCAAACGTTTCCCAAAGGTATTTGCGGATAATTGAATATAATGGCCCCAACAGGCAGTGCAACTTGGCTCAACAATTAACAATTCAAAGCCATTATCCATTGCATCCAAACTTACGACACCTGGTATTCCCAAGGTGGTCACCCATTTATTTACAGACCAAACATGACATCATTTAACTTTGGTGATCATACACGAAAAGATGAAAGTATTTATGCATTTGTGTGTGTATATGCACTAACACACCCATGAAGGAGTACTGAAAGTTTGTTTTTTTTTCTTCCAAAAATCTGATCAGGTAACCAAAACATTAGTTTATTTTATGAACTTCATCAGCCTAAGAACTATATATATGTGTATACACACACACACACACACACAACTAAAATGAATATGTCTTCAGCAGATAAACTATTTTTGCCATTTTTATTTTCTTATATACATAGTGACTGTTTTTGATTTTCTTGAAAGCCCTTTAACTGTCATCAGTGTCTGCTGCCACTCTGTTGTCCTTGACCATTATTTGCAGACATCTTGTTGATTAATTCTCATCTACTGAAGTTGTCCGCTGCTTATCACTATAGAAACCAACAAGCTTTCGTTTACGTCACATGTTCATTACTTGATTTATGTCAACACCTCAGTATTTCTTTTTCTGGCATTTTTCAATTCTTTGTTCAAATTATCATTTCAGGTTTCATAAAGTTTATATTTGAAAATAAATGAGAGCTTCATGCTATCTTTATTATCAATACACTGAAGAAAATGTTTTACTTTTTGACTAAATTAACATATGCATAAAAACCACAGTTATATCAGTGTGCTTGTGTTAATACTATGTCTATATATGAATATGTACATTTCTGTACATCTCTTTTTCTATCTCTCTCTCTATTTGTGTGTGTGTGTTGTAAAGTTCTTGGCTCAGTCTACATCTTAAATTGTGTGGTCAAACCAAACACCAGATTGTTTTTTTGAAGGACATTTTCAGCACCTCTTCTCTTTTTATATATATATATATATATATATATAAACATGTTATGGAAATTAACGAAGATTAACAAAACTTGGTTATAAACAATCAACAATTTGAAATGGTTTGTTTGAACATTCTTAGGTTCATTATTTGTTCAAACATTATTAGGTTTGAATCCTGCCGAATGACACACATTTTCATAATAAAAATTTATTGAAAACAATCAGGCCGGTAGATATAAATATATAATACTGTTTAATTAAAAACAGAATATTTATTTAAATATGAGTATCAATTAAAAATAATGTTCAAACAAATCATTTCATATATATATATATATATATATATATATATATATATATATATATATATACACACACACTGTATAATTTTTAATCCATATAATTAATATTCACCAGTGAATTAAGTTGACAAGGGAGGGGAATATGTTGAAAAATAATTTTTGCATATAATATACCTTTTTTGCATCAGTAGTCTGCAAGTTTATTGATATCCCTATGTTTCTCTCTTACTATTTAACTATCTACATCTTTTTCTCTCTTATATAAATATACTTACATATATATATATGTATATATAGAAAGAGAGAGAGAAAGAGAGTGTTGTCTGAAGATCAACTCTTTCAACTTACGTAGGCATTTATTTGTATTTTCATGCTTTATGTTGAATTACAATGATGAGTACTTGTTCAGCATCCTCTTCACGTTCTCTTTTGATGAGAATAACTTTTTAATAAACATTTTGTCATTTGAATGATGAAAGAAGAGAAATGGAATGTCATTTACCTTGTTGTGGAGAAGAAGACAATGTGGCAATTTCTTTTATAGAAAGATATTGAGGAAAGTTATGAGTTATGGGAAGGAAGAAAAGCTATAAAGCTTGACTGAAAAATAGGAGTCGGTAGATTTGTTTTATTTCGTATGAGAAAGGTTGTGAGAGAGGAAGAAGGAGATTTAAGAGTAAAGAATGGAGAGAGAGAGATGCTGAGAAAAGCTTTTATTTTTATTTTTTGAACCAAACATTCAAAAGAGGATTATTTGTTTGCTTACTGCTCATGCAAGCATAGTGTTCATTCCCTATTCATTAGTTCAAAGCCCATACGATATTTTTCTTTTCCTCTCTCTTCTCATTCGCTTTCCACTCTCTCACTTTCATTTTTCTTTTTCTTTTCTTTCCCTTCTCATTCACTTTCTAACTCTCTCAGTTTCTCTTTTTCTTTACTCTTGCTTCTCATTCCCTTTTCCTCACTCTTATTTTTTCTTTTTCTTTTCCCTTCCTCCTCATTCGTTGTCTCTCTCTCTCACTTTCTTTTTCCCATTCATATTTCCCCTCTGTCACTATATATATATATATATATATATATATATATATATATATATACTCACACGCGCACACACACATAAAATAGATTAGCTCTCTCTCTATAATATATATATATATATATATATATATATATATAATGATAAATGTAGCTTTAAGGTATACTATATTTATAGGCTAAAATGCTCAATATCAGGGATGTAAATATATAAATGGACATTGAAGTGAACATTCAGAAGAGACAGCTTGTTTCAGGCTAAACACAATTGTCAGGTCATGTGTTCTGTTTTTGCTTGCCTATTTATATATACATATCAGTGATACATTATGAAAAGTCTATTGTATTATTCTAACAGTTATTTTGGTGGGTGTATTTGTTTATTTTTACTTAGTTTATTTACTTAGTTATTTGGATTAATTTATTTTACTTGCTTTTGTTTTTTATTTTTTCATTTATTCTTGTTTGTTTTCAGTTTTTAATTTTTAAGTGGTATAGTAAACATTTCTTTTCAGGTCTGCATTTTGAGAGGAGTTCTGTTTATTTATTTAGTAGTTTGTTTCCTAGACTAAGGAGATAAATCACTGGAAAAATATAACAACTATTAAACGTGTTCCGCAACCTAAAAAGCAAACATAATTGCCAATTTATACAACTCTATATGAAAGAATTCTACACTTCTATAACGGAACCCATGTCAGATAAGACCTTCTCTTTATCCCATGTTACAAGACTTTACAGAGACAAGTCTTATAATCTTAACAAACTATAACAAACAAAACACAGACAATATTTTCATAAATATGGGATTTGACAGAGGCATGAAAGCTAACCTTAGTAGATTTTCTAGATTCACCTTCAACCTAAGAAAAAAGTACATATAAACCATACAGAAAATTTAATGATAAACCACTGTATATACACACATCTTTCAACCACCCACCATCAATAATCAATCTGATACCGCAATCAATTAACTGCAGGCTTTCCAACAATTCTTCCAGTGAAACCATATTCAATGAAACTAAGAAAAACTATGAAACAGCCCTAAAAGATAGTGGATTCCAAGCAACACTCACATACACATCATGCAGCATACAAAAAGTGAACAGGAAGAGAAACATGTGGTTCAACCCATCATATAACAAAAGGTAAAATCAAAAGTAGAAAAAATACTCTTTAAGCTCATGCACAAACATTTACCCACATCAAGCACTCTCCACAAGATATTCAACAGAAACACAGTGAAAATTAGCAGCAATTACACTGAGAATGACAAAAATAATGAAAAAGGAAAGCAATGAACAAACCACCTGAACAAATTAAATCCACATGTAACTGCAGAATAAAGAACAAATACCCATTAAATGACAATTGCTTTCAGAACAATGTAATATACCAAGCTACTGTAAAATCTCTGTGTGTATATATAGTTTCATTCACTTGCATACAAATACCCTTGGGAAAGATATTAATCAATATCTTCTCCGATATACCCCAAAAAGGAATACAGTATAAAATGATCAGTTGAAGAATGGAACTCCACACCAGGAATAAGAAATACAGATTTATTGTACTAAGGTACAATTAACAATAATACACATATAGTCAAGCCATGGGTTGGAATGGAATAGACTATCAAATAGTGTATGTCTTCGCCTAAGACCTTTCCTCTATTCGTACCGCTCGTTACTGTCTTTTATAAAGTAGAGCATTCTATTCTTGGGGATGGCAGGATGTTCCACTATAATATTCTTCTTTCAGCTGAATAGCAGGACAGATTGGGTTCTACAGCCTTGGTTGGCAACTAGTCTACCACAGAAAAAAATGGCAACCTACTGCTGGAAAATTTTCTGCCTATTCAGTCATGTCTCTTTCAAGATATGATCTCCCAAGTATGTATTATGTATGGCACTTAACTGATATATACAGGGTGATTGAAAAGTAATTCCCATTTTAAAATACTTATAATTTATTTATTTACTATAATTTTTACAAGAAATGGATATAAGAGGAAAATGTTTGGTATGAAGTCTTATTTAAAATTTGATATGGAAACCAGATTTTACTCCCAACTTCTCAAGTTGCCCAGGAATCTTGTCAACTAATTTCACTAGGAACTCTTGTGATATGAAAAATATAAGTTCATGTAATCACCTTTCAAGTCTTTGATTTGGCATAGTAGACTTCCTTTTTTAACCAACATCAAAGAAAAAAGTCACAAGGTATTAAGTGAGGACTCCTGGCTGGCCACTCATATGGACCACGACAACCCATCCATCATCTGGAGAAGTGCACATCAAATATTCACAAACTATAATAGCAAAATGTGAAGGGTCATCATCTTGTATGAAAATCAAATCTTCAACATTCTCCCAAGTACTGATAATTGGCCAGATTTCATCTCGCACTCTGGTAAGGTATTTTCATCATTTATGGTATGACAAAGAATGAATAGACCTACAATCCTGTTCAAAGTAATTTCACACCACACATTTACTTTGGGCCAATTTTGCATCTTTTTCAAAGATAACAAGAGGATCTTCACCAACTCACTATTGACAGTTGTGATGGTTCAGAAACCCACTGATGTGAAATACCACTTCATCATTCAAGAGGATATTTTCAAAGAGATATGACTAATCTTCATAGCAAACCAGTATATTTTTCATAAACTCCATGTGAATGTCACAGACTTCAGTGGAGAGTAATTGGCAGTAGTGCAGCTTCCAAGCATGTCATTTAAGCTTCTTCTTGAGCACAGTTCATATTGTAGGAAAAGAGAGTCCACTTTCCCTTGCTGCTTGTTGAATTGACTTTCTTGGACTACATGTAAACATTTTTTTAACTGCTTGCACTGTTTCCTGGTCACTGAACTTAGGATAACTGCTTCTTCAAGTATCAGCTACAGACCTCGTAGTTATGAGTTTTGCATGACAATTCTTGATTGTTTTTGCATCAACTTGAGCATGTACTCCTCTGATAGTTCTACATCTTCTTTCCAGTTCTCATGAGGCACTTGTTGATGCAGGTAACCATCATGAATAAAGAGTTCAGTTTGAAATTCCATGGTTACGCAGATAGACTATTATCTTCATTTTTGATGTTATTACAACTTTTTGACCATTGTGCTTTCCATTGTGCATTTTTTGAGGGTTACTCAGATGTTCATCAATCTGAGTAACCCTCAAAAAAGAAATCATAATGCACAACACCTGAAATGTTATAATAAAGATGAAGATGAGGTCAATAGTCTGTGTGTAAATGATATTTTGCTATTTATTTCACTTCATCAGATTTTACTCCAAAATATCTGATACTAAATAACAAAACATGTCATATTTATAAAGATTTCCTCCTTGTTACTTATTCAATCATTTCATATATATATATATATATATATATATATATATATATATACACACACACACATGCACAATAAATACATAAATATCCCATAAACATTATTGATAAGCAGCCTTATAAGATCATTGAGCAATCGTAAAATGGTTCAAACCTACAAAAAGCTTTAACCTCCATTAAAAGTTTCGCAGTAAATAATTATCATGCAATTGTTGATCATTTTATATAGAACTTTTAGTTTTATATTAAAGTTATTTGTGGGTTTGATTTAATGATATAATAGACTAGCAAGTAGCAGAACAAGTATTAATAAATGGTATTTCTTTCTAAATAAAAGAAACCTTTATCTTGTAAATTCATCCTGTTGTCTGCTACCTTACAATTGAAATGCTCAAGCAGTTACCTTTTTTTCCTTCTCAATGAGATGTGCCTCAAATCTTTTATTTGCAGATTCTTCTTAGAAAAAATTCTTTCTCAGCAAAATTGTCTGCCAAAATGTGTATATTTCTCTTTATTTTTTTTTATTTTGAAGAATGGTGCAGTAATTGGTTGGAAAGAAATGGTTGTTGAAAATACCATTTCTGTTCCAGTTTTAAAATCTTGGAAGAAAAAATAGCTTCAAGTAGAGACAGCAGTTTCTGTTGTGAAAGATAGACAACTAAATGTGCATATGTCTCTCTCATGTGTGTGTCTATTTCTACAAATATGTCACTCAAAGACAGTTTTATTTTTTCTCCTCAGAAAAGAAACATTGGACAAAAACTGAAGCTTATTCCTCAATCAGCAAAACATCTTAAATTGTCATTCACTGTTATTGGCTGTTTTCTATTCATTTCTTTTCAAGATGGTATCTAATTTCAATTTTTAAAAATATGAAATTTAATGTTTATGTAACATAATATTATAAGTAGAATTTATTAAATAAATGCATCAAAACTTTTGTTCACATAGTTATTTATATAGTGACGCAACAAAATCTAGGTTTAGAGTAAAAATCACAATAAATAACCATGAATGTGTTTTAGAACTGACTACATATTTATCTGGTATACAAAGGCAAGATTTCAGTTTATGATATTGTTGCTTGCTAATTTTATCACTACTCCTTCAAGCTCTTACTTAACTTTTGTCATTTTCTGTACTGACAAATACTTTTTGTTGTTGAAGGAAAATTGCTGAACAAACATTAAATTTTGCCTTTTTAATGTAAAAATTTTATTTGGGCTAATTTTCATACATAATCTTAATGTTGTGCGTTGAAAATCAGAAGGAACTATAAGTGGTCGTGAATTACTACAAGAAATATTGACAAAATATGGCATATGTATAATTTTAAAAGGAGACCTGTTCATTTCAAATGTCACTGAAAGTATTTTTTAAGTAGGGAAAGAAATAAAATTTCTTTTTTTTTTATTTGATTTAAAATACTTTTTCATTTAAGTGAGAACATGTTTTTATGATAATGTAGACTACAAGGTATACACTCTTCTTAACATAGCCACTTAAAAGAAACAAGCATGTTTTTTTAATTCATAGCATATTGGAAAAAAATTATTTTAAAATTGATATTTTATGCTTGATGGAATCACAATTCTTGCAGAGATTAATTTGTATGTTTTAACTAAATTTGTTGCTTGTTATGTCTGATCCTTAATCTTGGAAAAGCAAAAGCGAAAGTTATCATTTAACAAACGGAATCTTTGTTGTTGCTTTTGCCGATTTTATTTTATTTTTTCTGTAGTAATCATAAATTCATTTTCTCTGTATTGAAAAAGAAATACATTTCAAAATTTCTTCATTTTTCTTCTTCCTCCTCCTTTTCAAATCCAGAGAGGCAGTAGCTTTTGCCAAAGTTCGTTTGTCACCCTTTGATCCTGTATTTGAAGATCTCTACAATTCTTGGGCACAACAACTTGCCAAAGAAGGAAATTATGAACAAGCAGCAAAATGGTAAGTTTACTTTTAAAAAATCAATAGCGTTTCACACAGGCAGTGATTCTTAGATTAAAGAGGTAACTTGGCCAGGCCAGGCCAGGCACTCCTTTACTTTGGTCAACATGAAAATACTAAATAGCTTGGAATTTTTTACTATTTTTTTTTTTTTTCTAAATCAAAAATATATTTTTAATTTAGGCTTTTTAAACAATGCATTATTTGATGTCATAAAATTAAATCAATATTCAAGTAATTTTATGGAAAAGGGGGTGCTGATAAATTCTCAACCAAAAAGGGATTTTATGATGTATTTTAGGCCCACAACTTTTCAACAATTCCTCATATGGATCATTACCAATGCAAAGGTTTAACCACATTTTAATAAAGTTTCTTTGATAGAAAATGGAAGTGTTGCTCATGGTACAGTCAATTGTGACAAAAGATAAAGTTATTAATGCTCATTAATAATACAATTTGATTGTTTTGCCATTGGTTTAAAATTTTCCATTAACTGGAGTGTTTGTGTGTGCAGGCAGGCAGGCAATATACAGATATAAAGTTTTTTCTTAGCATGTATCAATGTAAAAAGTTCTTTTGTTAATGTCAAGATTAATTTCAACTGAAAGAAATATAAATTAATTCAAAATGATTTTCCTCTAATGGTGGGTAGGCATATGCCAACTCTTTAGGAAGTGGCTGCAGTTAATCTGTGACACTGGAAGCATCTCCAAAAAGAGTAGTGGTTTACTGAATTATTTTTGGCCTCTGGCCCTAACACATGGGTGGGTAGGCATGTGCCAACTCTATATTGGCATGGGTGTGCTAACATTTTATTTACTGCATGCCAGTAAGCAGATTAAATAAGAGAGAGACAAAATGTAACTAAGTCTGATCCCCAAGTGGCCAGTCCCTCCAAGTCATACCTCTCCTTTGAGAAGTGGCTGCAGTTAATCTGTGACACTGGAGGCATCTCCAAAAAGAGTAGTGGCTTACTGAATTATTTCTGGCCTCTGGCCCTCACCCTCATACATAAGACTCTCACTTTAAATTCAACTTTGTACCACAATGCATTTAAAGAATTGCTAGTGATATCATGGTTTCCAGTAAGAATGAAAGTTGTAAAATGGGTGGGGGATATATATATGTGTGAGAGAGAGATATAGAGATTTTGTTGAAGACCAATAAATATTCTTTTTGGATTTTTTTATTTCATTTTGCTACAGTTCAAACAATTTTTCTGGTTTCCCTATATGTATACACACACATATACACAGGGTGTGATGTATAAATTGTCATCTAAATTATACAAAATGAAAATAACACTGACATCTCATTTGAATATATATTTACCAAAATTAAATAAAAATATCTCTGAATACTAAAGAGTAAATTTATTCAATAAAATCACCATTGGCTTCAACCACAGCCTCCAGATGACTTAGGAATCTCTTGCATCTCTTCTGAACAGTTTCCTTATTTAAGTTGGTGAATGCTGCCATAATCCTTGCTTTCAGTTCATCTTCGGTATTACAAGGAGTTTTGTCAGTCAACTGAGCCCCACACATAATAAAGAATGGGTTGTAGTCTGAGGAGTTAGGTGGCCATATAAGTGATGTGGTCACAGAAATTGTCTGACTGCCATAACTGGATTCTCCTGTTTCTGTGGCATGGTGCAGAGTCCTGTTGCCAGACATAGGGTCTTTTAGCAGCCACCTTCTTGACCCAAGACCTATCTCCTCAAGACAATTGATGTATACCACCATGTTGATTTTGATGTTGAAATGAATGGAGACATAACATAACCATCACTAGTGATTACTCCAAACACCTTCGTAATCACCATTAGACTCATCCAACTCTTTCTGAATCCTCTGTATTGTCCTCAGATTGACACCCAAACACTCTGAAATGTTCATATTGGATTTTCCAGTCTGTATGCTAAGCAGTACAGCATGCTGTTACCTAACTTCTGGCAGAGTGGATTGTGTCATGGGGTTCTTTTTCTCACAGACAGTGCCCAACTGATCCTACTATACTCTACTGTCAACAAAATCAAAAATAAACAATGCATACACAAAATGAAAAAATAAAATAATGGCGACAATTTATCCATTGCATATGTGTGTGTGTGTGTGTGTGTAAGTGCAGATGATTATATCTATATATATGTGTGTGTGTCTGTGTACATATGTGTATATATATGTATGTGTGTGTGTGTGTGTATATATATATATATATATATATATATAGTTGTCCAGATAGTTCATGCTAATTTTTAGTTGTTCCTGTTCCAACACATTAGAACATGTCAAATTCATCGATAAATGCTTAAATTTCCAATTAGAACACACTTCACACTATCTCTTGAGAAAGAAAGTTTAAAATTACTTAATTAGTGTCAATTTTGCATCCCTATGAAAATGGAAGATTATAAGGTGCAGTTTAGACACCTGTTGCTTTTTTATTACTGTAAAGGCTAAAATGCCTTGCAAGGAATAAAAAGGTTTGTCCTTTGTCCAGTGAAGGTGCTTTAGCTGACAGAAATGTGTGAAAGTGGTTCACTAAATTTAGAGTCAGTGATAGTAGACTTCTTGCTAAAGAACACTCAAGCCACTACCTATGACATTGATTGAGAATAAATTGCATTACACAATGTGGGAATTGGCAGATATACTAAATTTATCAATATATACCATCCAATGAAACTTGGATACTTAAATCCGTATGATGTTTGGATACCACAGGACCCCACAATCTTTTGAATTACATTTCTATCTTTGATTTGCCGTATAACTGCAATGAAAATGCACCCTTTTTTAAGCAAATTGTGACAGGTTATGATAAATGGATCATTTACAACAATGTTCAGCAAAAAATATCCTAGGAGAAGTGAAATGAGCCAACTTTAGCCACCTTAAAAGCAGGTCTTCATCCTAAGAAAATCGTGCTGTGAAATAATTGGAAAGGAATCCTGTACTGTGAGCTTCTGCCAAGTAACTACAACTGGATGAATTAAAGGCAGCACTTTAACCCATAAATATGGTATACAGTAAAACTATATTTCATCACACACACACACACATGCGCACGCACATATATATTTTAAAATAACTTTAATCCAAAAGAAAAGTAGGAAGGTAAATCCCAAAGACCCGATCCTAATTAATATTAATATTTTAATATTAAAAAAATGATACAGGTGGAGAGCTCAATGTAATTAAAATTACAGAGCTAATTATAATATAAAATAAATTTCAATGTTCAAAACTGTTGAATGATCATTTCAACATGAAATCCCTAAGAGAGATTTCACATCTCATCGGCAAAAGGTCCCGCGGACATACCAATATATGTCCGGTAATTTAATTCTTTTTGTTGGATGGCAAAATGTGAGCTTCATAAATTACCTGTGTGGATTTACATTTGCTAATTCTTGTTGTTGGATTACCGGACCTATATTGGTATGTCCGCGGGACCTTTTGCCGATAAGATGTGAAATCTCTCTTAGGGATTTCATGTTGAAATGATCATTCAACAGTTTTGAACATCGAAATTTATTTTATTTTATATATATATATATATATATATATATATATATATATATAAATTGTACATTTTGTTTCAGCATTGAAAGCATAATGTCTTATCAGCATTGTTAAGTACCTGATGAAACATTGTGCTTTCAATGTCAAAACAAAATATACAATTTTGTAGTAGCTTGCACATGTTCCAACTATAATAATTTATAATAAATATTCATTGCTCTATTTTTATATTGAGCACTGTTTTAAATTAATATTTTGAATGCTGCTATTATTTTCTTCATCCTTATTCATTTAAATGAATACTTATATATATTTGAACAAACTCTTAGTCATACAAATACTTATATATATTTGAACAAACTCTTAGTCATACAAAACTTTATGATAGCTTGGAATAAGTGTGACTTACATAACATTTCTACTAAAAACTAACAAAAAACAACCAGTTTCGTTCCAGAGCTTATCAAGTTTAATTCTCCTGGGAAGGGAATAAAGACATGTATAAAAAGATGATTAATTTATAGGAGGGGGGCAAGAGAAAAAAAATATGCATGAGTCCAATGACTTTCAAACCCAGCAAACAATCTCTTTGTTTGCAGAGAGAAGGCTTGCGGGATTTGATGTACAGTGACTCTAGCACCTTTAGATGATATAAAGAGTGGGACTGTGATAGAATAGTGAAACAGTCTACACTCAATCCACATACACAATTCCTGCTATTTATAACATGTGTAATGGATGACCCAGATTTATTAACAAGTTGACTACTACTAGCAGCAGGATTCAAAATTCTAGGAGGTATATGTTAATTCTAAAATCCAACCGCTAAGACGTCCTCCCTATGTAGTCATATCTATAACTACATTCAAATTTGTGAATTACAGAATTATCATGATGAGGGGAATGTCATCCTTACAGATGGAAGAAAGAATTGGTCGAATACTAAATATTACTTGAATATTAGCAAAAAAATAACATTTGCTAATAGACAGCGAAATCCACCTAGCTAAAGTCTTACTCTCTGAACCAATAAAGGGAAAACGCAAATGAACTGGATATTTTTTAACAGTATGCAACTTAACTCTGAAAAATTATTGATGACATCACGAATAACAGAATCCAAAACGTCCACAGAAACAAATCATCTGAGTCTATTCAGACTAAATAAAATTATTCGGTTCGTAAGCAGTTTGGATGCCGTGACAAAACTACTGGTAAAGGAATTATATTTAATTATTCTTCATATGAGACTCCTATTCTTGCTCATGGTTTGGAATTTTGTATTCCTTTTTCAATGCCGGACCATGAGAAAATTTTTGCTGAGTTTGAGGTTTTATTTGCACAAGTTTGTAGATTTACCACTCACTCTGCTGAGTCTCTTAGCGACCTTAAGGCTAAACATAATTATTATACCCATTCTTTTGCTGGCTCTTCAGTTTCTTTTTCTGAGTCTAAATAGGGAGAATGGCACTGCTGGGTTATTAAAAGTTTAAAGAACAATTATAATATTGTTATTACTAGACCTGATAAAGATGCTGACAGATGCTACTGAACTATTCTGATTATGTATCAAAGATGGACAATATACTTAATGATGCAACTAAATTCTTAAAATTAGGTCCACTTAAGACCCATGATTGCATTTCTTCTATTTAAAGCTGTTTCAAAGGCAATTGTTAAATTGGATCAAGAGTAGTTTACTCCCTTCTGAAATTTTTGAGTTGATTAGGCCCACTAGGTCTATTCGTCCCCGTTTGTATGGGCTACCGAAAATTCATAAGTATGGTGTCCCATTATGACCCATCTTGTCTATGATTGGGTCCTTCCAACACAAAGTTACTAGTTGGCTCTCAACAGTGCTACAACTGGTGTTTTTGCACTATAGTACTTATTGTATTAAAGATTCTTTTTCGTTTGTGAAATCTCTACATCATTTGTCCAAGACAATTGAGATGTTTTGTGATATTTTATATCATTCCTCGTTGTCTCCTCTGGATTTTCCTGAGAGTGTATTTGTTGATCTTATGAAGTTTGCCACCTCATCTGTTGAATTTAGTTTAATAATATTATTTATCGGCAGATTGACAGTGTAGCAATGTGTTCACCTTTGGGTCCTTCCCTTGCTAATATTTTTGTCAGTTTTCACAAGGCTTTATTATTTTCTCGAATTGATCATCCTCTGATGTATTATCGTTATGTAGATGATACTTTTTGCCTCTTTAATAATGAGGGTGAAGCAGACTTATTCTCACATCATTAAACACTGTCCATTCTTCCCTCAAGTTTATTGTAGAAAAGGAGTTTAATTGTTGCCTTTCCTTTTTGGATGTTTTTGTCCATAGGAGCAGTGATGAGTTTTTGACTTCTGTATTTAGGAAGGCTACTTTTTCAGCATTATATACACATTGGGACTCTTTTTTTGTCCCCGACAACATAAAATTAATTTAATTAAGACTTTGACTTACGATCTTTTGACTCTTAAGATCTCTTCTGATTCTTTCCTCTGCAGTGAAAAAGGATTTTATTAAAATGACACTAAAAATGGATATCCTTTGGACATTTTTGTTTCTGTTATTTGTGATGTCATCAATAATTTTTCAGAGTTAAGTTGCATACTGTTAAAAAATGTCCAGTTTATTTACATTTTCCCTTTATTGGTTCAGAGGGTGAAATTTTAGCTAGGCGGATTTCCCTGTCTATTTGCAAATGTTCTTTTTCTGCTAATGTTCGAGTAATATTTAGTGCTCGACCAATTCTTTCTTCCATCTGTAAGAATGCCCTCCCTCCTCATCATGAAAATTCTGTAATTTACAAATTTGAATGTAGTTATAGATATGACTACATAAGGAGGACATCTCAGCGGTTGGATTTTAGAATTAAACAACATATACCTCCTAGTATTTTGAATCCTGCTGCTAGTAGTTGTCAACTTGTTAATACATCCGGGTCATCCATTACACATGTTATAAATAGCAGGAATTGTGTATGTGGATTGAGTGCAGATTGTTTCACTATTCTATCACGGTTCCACTCTTTATATCATTTAAAGGTGCAAGAGTCACTGTACATCAAATCCCACAAGCTTTCTCTCTGCAAACAAAGAGATTGCTTGCTGGGTTTAAATGTCATTCAACTCTAGTTTTCCTTGCATATTTTTTCTCTCCCCCACCCCTTAATTAATCATCTTTTTATACATGTTTCTATTCCCAGGAACTAAACTTGATAAGCTCTAGGATGAAACTGGTTGTTTTTTAGTTTTTAGTAAAAATGTCATCCAAGTTACGCTTATTCCTAGCTATATATATATATATATATATATATATATATATATATTTCAAAATTTAGAAGGAAAAAATGCTTAATTTTTTTTGAAAAAATTTTATAGATAGAAATAATGAAGACATGCAAACATTATATGATGACTGTTGCTGAAAACTTGAAACTGTTTGTATATATTTGTATGTAGGTAAAGCTGTAAATAAGTATAAAATGCATGAAACTCAGTCGTGTGTAAAACATAGGATAATGTGTGTGTGTGTGTGTGTGTAGAAGAGTTGCATATATGGATCAAAATCTGACAAAATGAATAGAATAAGTAATGAACAGATAGGAAAAAGCGTCTTTAATTTATCATGTTTCATTTTAACAAGCTTCTACAGAGATTTTTTAAAGACACCTTTTAAATGATCTCTGATGAAACTTGTTAATGGGAAACATGTTAGATTAAAGACACTTTTTCCTACCTGTTCTTTACTTATTCTGTTCATGTATATGTAGCGTATGGCCATATCACATTGAATATACCAGTTCTCGCTCGATCACCGAAGTTAAGCAATGTTGAGCCTGGTCAGTACTTAGATGGGTCACCGCTTGGGAATACCAGGTGCTGTAAGTGTTTAGTGACGGATGTGCATTGTACTGCATATTGACTCGGAAAGAGAAATTGGTGAGCCAAGTTCAAATTCCAGTTGAATACCCTGCATTCAATTAAGCACTGGTACCCTTGGGAAAGGTATTAATCCACCCCTTCCCTCCAGTTATGGGTTAAATAACAGGGTAGGACTTGGGGACCCTGCCCTTTAAAACAAATCCCAATGAATCTTGATACTTGAAAAGAAAAAAGTATTACTAGACATAAAACTTATATAAAACAACAATAAATTGTTGAAAGAAAAAGGTATTACCAGCAATAAATAAATAAAATTTAGTTGGCAATAAATGACCCACCCAGGTTGATATGTCATAAACACAAAAACAACCAAAAATCATCTATATGTATGTGTGTGGCTATATGTATGTGTGTGTGTGTGTGTGTGTATATATATATATATATATATGACTTCAAGGACTTTGCAACACAAAAGAAGTCATTTACAAGGCAAAGGTACATGACTTAAATGGCCAAAATAAGATATATTTGGGTTTAACCAAAGACATCTTTAAGACCAGGCGGTTCCATCACAAGTCTACATTTGAAATAGAAAACTTCAAAAAACTGTATAAAATTGGCTAGCCACGTGTGGAAATTAAAATCAAAATATGGAAAAGACCCAGACATAACGTGGAGTATAGTAAAAGCAGCCAGGCGTTACAATGGTGGCAAAATATGTAGACTGTGCCAAGAAAAAAAGTTAGCGATTATGCTATTCCCAAACAAAAACAAACTGTTGAATCAAAGAAAAGAAATTATGACTAAGTGTATCCATACTAAAAAATACCTCTTAGGTTCATACAACTATGGATGAAAATATCATAATTCCTTGTAATTTTAAAAATTGCGCGTTCAAAATTTTCCTGCCACGTAAGTGTGCCAAAAAAAAAAAAAAATGTAATGTGTGAGTTCTAAAAAAAAAATAAAATAAAATAAAACGACTGTAAAGATAAAATCAGCTATTGAAAATCGCCTGAAGACACTGCTCATGGTAGAAACCTAGGTTGTGTAATAACTTGTTTACAAATGGAAGATATATATATATGTGTGTGTGTGTATGTGTGTGGCTATATGTATGTATATATGTGTGTATGGCTATATATGCATGTTTATATATATATATATATATATATATATATATACACATATACACACACACACACACACACACACATACACACAGCTCATGGCAAGGTTATGTAAATAATGAGAGTTTAAACAGAACATGAGCACTGAGCTCTACATTGCATTGGTTTCTAACTATTTGTACACTCCATGTATGCCAACATCAATGGTTTGTTCCAGCAGAATAATTCATTGTCATCAGACCCAATTTTCCAAGAATTGGTTTGTGGAGTATTCTAGAGATTTTCAACAAATGGTGTAACCACCACAATTGTCCAGCATAAGCTTAATCAAGCAGTTATAGAATATGTTGAAGAGGCTTATTCATATGCAAAATCCTGTTCCTACAAGTATTTGAGGAGCTGTTAACAACTATTGAAATCTTCTGACCATTTATGGAATTTATGCCATATTGTGTTGCTGCTTGTCCCTGGAATAAATTTACCTGACATCAGTACCCATCTCCAACTACTTTTACATAACATCTGCACCCCTTTCTATTTTTACATGATATCTGCACCGCTCTTACTATAACACACTTTTTGTTAAATATATTAAACCAAGAATATTAACATTTCTAAACTTTTTATTCATTGATAAAACTCTTTCATTTATTCACTGTAAAATTTTATTTTTTTAAATATTTATTATTTTCTCTCCAGTTTTCTTGCAATTAAACAGGTAAAAGATGCAAGCCGATGCCTTAGTAAGCGTAATGACCCCATCTGTCTGCGTACAGCTGCTCACATAAGTTTGATTGCTTCAGAAAAGCAAAATGGATTTTTGTTAGCGCATAAGGTTATCTGTCAATATTTGCAGAAGATGCAGTATCAAGAAATTTACAACTTTACACAAGAACATCATAATCTCAAGGTAAGACTGTTATTTTCAAATCGGAATATTTCTTTGCTGGGACATTTTTTTTTTCATTTCAAACAGGTTTTTGCTCTTAACCACTTTTTTGTTCTGTATTTTTATTTTCTTTAAAAACTTTGTATAATTTTTTAGAAAAAGCTACACTCAAAATTAAAAGTGGCACAGTTTTATACATGTCGTTTCTAAATACTGAAAGAGATCATTTTGACATTTTTATTTGAATAAGTTCAAATCTACAGTTAATCATTGAAAATGTCAATTTTCCGTCTGAATTTCTAACATTAAGAATTATCATTATTCACTGATTTATTTGATTGATTTATTTCCTCCTCTTTGTTTTCATTTTCATATTTCAGCCCTTTTACTCTCTGGCCTTCTTCAGTTGTCTATTCTTGCAATATGAAGGCTTCAATTCAAAATTCTAAAAACATTACTGAATGTAATCAGCACCTGAGGAAGGATGAAGAGTATTGTGAATATAAAAACAACCAAGATGAAGATAATATTTTGAATAAATCAGTGTATAATAATAATAATGTCAAGTTCTATAAAGGATCTAATGAATTCTGCTAAAAGTTGACTATGTTATCACTATATGAATTGTCTTATCACTACTCTGATTGTACTTTAGGCTTATAACGGCAAAACTTTTATAATAGTCAGCCTCAAGTAAGTAGTGTTTTATTACACGACCATGTAATTTTTCTCTCAAGGAGTTCAAATATGTATTTGACCATAAAAAACAGCAATTGGAATGTTGTTTTCAGAGTTTTTCTTGGGACTCTCAACTTATTTTAACCCAATATTTTGTTGTCTGAATTTCTTTCGATAAGGATGTCTACAAGTTTGGATACATTTTAAGAAAAACAATGTTTGGTTGCAACACAAGTAATCATCAAAATCCATACTTTAGTCTTCAAAAGTTTTCACATCACAAAGTGATGTATTTGGACTGCTACATTTGAAGAGATAAATATACAAGATCTGTTCATAAAATATCAATCTCTCAAGACTCCTTTGCATGATGTTGATGTAATAATGAAAGATGGGCCTTACTGTACATCCATGAACAGACACTCTCCTGTGAAGTTACTCAGCCAGAAGTGAGATGCTATTGAGTGAACTTGTGTATTGTATTGCCATCACATTCACAGTGACTGAACAAATTACATCATTCAGGTCTTCTGTTCCCACTACGATCAAAATTTGTCTCGGGGGTATTTGTCTTTTCCAAAAGCTAAAATACTATAGAATGTCATTGATAAGAATGAGATGAAGCAATTGATGGAAATCCTGAAAGGAATTTGCAGCCTATTTTGAAAAATAGAAAGGAACAAGCTCTTAAGAGAAATACTTTGAAGAAAACTAAGTTACCATTGCCCTAGATAGGCTATTTTTCATTAATATTAACTGATAGAATATTATCTGGGCACACCTTGTATGTCTTGCTTTTATTTTATTTTCTGTGAGCTTCATCTCTTTAAAGTTTTGTATAAAAGATATTCCAACTTTTAGGTGATGGTAGACACTGTACATAAGCATATCTTCTGTAAAAAATAGATGTCATTTGACACCTGTTGACACAAACATCATTTGACTTTGTCAAGATTTTTTTTTCTGAATTTTCCAAGTTAAACTTTAATCTTTTGATATCAGCAATTTTGATCAAAATAGTTTTGCTAAACCTTTCAATTTTGATGTTAAGAAATAAAAACAGTCAAAAACTAAAGTTACAGTGTGATTAATGGTTAATCTTTTGTTGTGCAACTGCATAGGAGATTACCATTTGACCCTCTTCAGCACATCATTTTTTAAATTATAAAAGTTTATCTGCTGTGATGGAAATACCTTTGTTGATTTAATTTGCTTTCATAATATTTTATTATCTTAGAAAAAAAACAGTTGTCTAATTTTTTTCAAAGAAATTGTCCATTGAATTCAAATGACTCAGTAGTAAAAATGTTTATATTTTTCAGATAAAAAATATAAAGTTCAAAATTTGTTGTAAACAAAAATAAAATCTACATTAAAAATAAATTTCTAGTTTTTTTATTTTTGTTTTTATTAGTTAATTTCTATTCCCAAAGCTTTATTATAAAATTTAAAATGTATGATGACTATCTTTAGAATATAATTCTTGAAGGGAAAAATGCTTTAGTTTTAAAATTGTCAAATAGTAATGATAAAAATATTAAATTGTGAAAAATTGATATTTTCATTGACATTACTAGCGCAAAGTTTTTTTTGGGGTTTTTTTTTTTTGTCTTTAAAAATGCAGTTGTATTGCTAGAACTGCTAAAGAATAGTATACTTGTTGTGTGTCCAGTTCACATAATTACTTTCATATTCATTAATGTTAGGAAAAAACCTTCAAAAGATGCCAAAAAGGTATTACATTTTTTGCCTGTCTGAAAATGTGGCAGAAAACTTTTCAGCAATTGTGATTGTTTTATCACAAACACTACATACACCTGACGGATATCTTCTTGGGTTCAAGGTGTTAATAGATAACATTAAATAAGGATATCCTAAAAGTAATGAAAGATGTTCAAAAGTCTTAATAATAATTCTTTCTTTTTTTTTTCTCCGAAATTTAGAAATTATAGATAAATTTTAATCACCATTGCCACCATTTTTTTTTAATTAAATTTTTGTGAAGCTTTACTCTAAGGGAGGTAACTATTAAATTTTGATTAGTTTTATAACAAAAAAAAAAACATACTGAAGTGTATGCTTTTTGTTTGTTTTTTATTTTTAAATGGATGTTGTTTATAAATTATTTTTCTCATTACTTAGTAAAGTAAAATGTCAATTATTTTTAATTATATTATTTTGGTAAAAAACAAAACTTTTACACTAAGAAGAATCAAAAAGTTTTAAAATTCTTATGAAGTGTGTTAAAGAAAGTTCTTCATAATAAGAAGAAAATGATGTATAAAATACAGTCACTCATTATATTGTTAAATATTTTATAAAAATAAATTATTATTCCATTATTCACCCTAATATTCTCATTAGCATTAATTTCTACAAGTATGTCATCGTATTTGTACTCCTTTTTTATAACAATTCTCATATTGTTAAGCTGTGATTTTTAAGTAAGCAACACATTGTAATTAAAGAATAAACTTACAATTCTAAGAGTAAGGGATGTAAGTTCAAATCTCACCAAGCACAAATTCATTATTTCTTACCTGTACTGCTTGTTTAAAAGTTGCAGAATTATGATAAATACAGCAAAAAACAAAAAATTAAAGTAATAATATCGGTGCTTTCTCCAAAATAAAAAAATCTTATTTTATGCTTAAATATTATCAGATTCTATGTACATATTGAAGACAGCCAGTGAATGCACCAGGATATTTTAATAGTAAAAAAAAATGTGGATACTAGGCAATAATTAATAAAATTCTTCATTTCAAAATTTCAAGTAAAATAAAAATTTTGAATTACATTTCATCTCAAAACATATTTAAGACAGAATTTTGGCAAAAAACAAATTTATTATTTTCTTTCAATCATGTTTAAAAGTTTGATTGGTCCTTCAATGATTTCCCAGAAAGGGAAGATAGACTTTTGGGGTGAATGGTAAGGCAATAGAGGTTGTGTATCCGGAGCAGTATCCAGACGTTGGCAAGCACTGGAACCGGTCTCTGGACGTCAGTGGGCATTGGAAGCTGCAGGAATTAGCTGGGGTCTGTGGGAGTGAGGTGGATGCCGCTGGTAACTGCAAGAGCGAGCTGGATGCCGCTGGAAGCTCAGTCGACTTGACTGCGCGTCAAAGTCACAATGCAGTGAAGCTCCTTGCTCCCCTGGCCAAGAGGTCCTTTGCTGTGAAATTGCTAGCATTCATACAAAAACGTTCATGCAACAGCAGTGAGCTCACTAAACAAATAAATAACTATAATTAATTTCAGCCCGTATTAATTACAATCAAAAGTGTATTCAGTGTTTGTTAACTGTATTTAGATTAATTTCGGTTTGAAATTAAAGGTCTTTTGTTTTTGTTTTGTGGCGAAAATTAAGTTTTATGTTTTTTTGTTTGTTTAAAAAGGGGTTGTTGCTATTTTTAGCACACATGGGTCATGTCCGTTGTCTGCTGACAGGTGTATCGGGATTGTTTACACACAGCGACATTCTTTTTCAACAAATTGCCATTCCATGAGTCAACTCCCAAAAAGTAGAACTTGTAATTGTCAATACATTTTTGTTTTAACTTGTAAAATATAATTGAAAAGTCTGCTTTACATGTATCAGTTTAATAATTATTTTAAAGTAGACATGATAAAAATTCTCACTTCAGTTTCTAATAATTTAAGTCAGTTTCTAAAACTATTTTATTACATTCTTTGTTTTTAATGACTGAAAACTTTTATTCTTTGACAATTTCAGGTTTTTACACTTGTCACTAGTCTCCATGAATTAATGATGCCAGTATTAGCATCTCTGATGCCAAATGCTGCTTATGTAAAAGATAATTCTGGTTTTGTGCTTCCTGAAATAAAAGCTGCTTCTTCAGACAATGGAAAAACCCAGCTTCCTGGCATGTATTTCTTTCATTTCTTGGTTGGTCTTTTACAATTTTTACCTTGTTTTGTGGGATTATTTTAGTCAATGACATTTGAAAAGAGATTACTTCTCTTGCAAAATCTTTTTTTTTTGTTGAAAATAAAAATAATTTCAATACACAAATGAAAATCAAATATTTCTTTTTTGTTTCTGGGAAGTTTCCATTACCTCCATGACACACGACAGAGTACTGTGAAGTTGTTACCCCAATCCAACTTTCATGATCAAACCAAGAAAACACAGGCACACTCACATGTGTTTGTGTGTCTTCAAAATGCAATGAATCACATTTATAACCATTATAAGATGTCCAAGTATGTGTACTAAGGATGTTATATTGATGCGGAGATTGCATGGTAACATGGAACAGGCAGCTGCTTTGCACTCATAGTGGGCATTCCTTAATAGTGATATATCAATAAACCTATAGTCAGATTTATAGTTGTATATGGAAATGCTAAAAAGTTGACTACAAAGTGAGTTAAAAATAAAATTTTGTTTAGTCATTTAGACACATTTTAGAAAGTAAGTTGAGCCCAAAACTTTTCAGCACCCTTTTAAAACATAAAAATAACATCGATACACTCAGACCCTTTTAACATTTGTTGATAAAACATTTCATAGATACTCAAAAAGCAATCTCATTGTAATTCAGGGACTCTGTGTGTGTGAGAGAAGACAAAAGAAATTGGGAGCAAAGCAAATCACTCAGCAGATGGACACTGGAAGCTGAGTTTTGTTGCCATACTGCTCTTTCATTGTTAACAAGCTATGTTTCCTTTTACTTTTTTCATTAATTATACAAATTATTCCTCCAGTTCCTTTTCTCTGTTAATCTGGTCTTTCAACTTTTTCTGAACTGCATATTTAACAGGGATATGAACAAATGGATTGTTTTTTTTTGTCTATGTCAAGGTGTGGATAGGGTTAGAAATATTGGCTTTACAAACTGCTTATTTTTTTATAATCAGATTCCAGGGTGTAATTTTCAGTTCAACCTTGAACTAATCTCCAGTTGATATCAAAGCAGATCAGCTTCAAGATTTGAGCAGAGACTTCACCTGGTACATTTGCAATGTAAGCAAAGACTTCCTACTAGTTCAAGGTACTGTTAGAGTACCCTAGATTAGTGGTAATAATGCTGTGGCTCTAAAAGCAAGTTTATTGTTTGAGCAGGGTCTTATTAGAGAAACCCCCTTGTTGAGAGTATGTTTATATGTATGTATGTTTGTGCTTATCTTGATCACTGATGAGTCTTTTGTCTTTACTTTCATATTGGGATTTTCTTTTTCTTCTGTGGAAATGTAGCAACAGTCATCAAACAGCTTTTCAATCTATAATCTTCTGCTCTAACCATAGTGCTAAACAATTGATGATTAGTGAGTCTCTAACAAAATCGGAAACATTTTGATTCTGTAAATTGTTTTATTTTTTGTTTTCTATTTTCTTATTACTAATTTGCAATGAATATTTTCTTTTTATCAGATTTCATTCTTGACAGTTGTGATATGGACCCATTGTGTCCTTGGAAACCATTCTTGATCAACAATCATACATTTCTGAATTATGTTTTGCGAATGTGGCACAGTTGCTTAAATGTTGACCTGAGCAGCAACAGTAACATTGAAGAAATGTATAGCACGCTGAACACTCTTATCTCAAATCGGCAGAACATGCTTAAAACTGACCAGGTAAGAAATAAACTACCATAACATTGTGGCATAGAAGCTAGTCTAGCATGTAAATCAGTGAACTACCCCACTTTCTCTGTCTCCTTTATTCTGATTTATTGTCGAAAACAAAGGGTAAAGTATTCATATAGCTATAATTTATTTTTCTTTATATATTCACTCTGTTCACTAATAATATTGAAAATATTTTGTGGCAACCCCAAGGAGTTGTCACAAGTGGTGCAAAGTAAGGTTTTAGAAACCTGTTATCATTTACAACTTTGAATTAAAGATTAGCATGAACGCGCTCTGTTGTAGTTAATTTAAAATTAGCTGTCATGGTTATGATGTTTTGTAAACAATCATTTCCAATGTAAGGGGGGATAATCAGAGATGATAAACTGCAACATGGCTAATCAACTCAAACTCAAACTAAGACATTGCTACTATACTCATAATTTTGTCCAGTGTTAGTTGGTTGCTTTTGATATAGAGGGCCTTGAGAATTTGAAGATTTTGTTTGTTTGTATGTGTGTGTGTCATATATATATATATATATATATATATATATTGAATAATATAGACAAGTTTTGTCTATTAATTTTGTGTAGGATCCGTTCATACCGTCTGATATACTTGATGGTGATGTCGTTGAAAGACAACAAAATATCACAGTATTTGTTGAATTTTTTATCGGGTCTAAGCTTTCGGCTCACATAAGCCATTATCAAAGAGTAAATATTAACACACAGTAAATATTCTCTTTATTGTTAATAACTTAAATGTTCTATGTTTACTGTGTGTTAATATTTATTCTTTGATAATGGCTTATGTGAGCCGAAAGCTTAGACCCGATAAAAAAATCAACAATTACTGTGATTTTTTGTTGTCTTTCAACGACATCACCATCAAGTATATCAGACGGTATGAACGGATCCTACACAAAATTAATAGACAAAACTTGTCTATATTATTCAATGAAACCTGCATTATATGCACCGACACCATTGTCCATTACTTTTGAATAAATAAAACATGTTACACTAATTTTTATTCTTATCTCTCAATGTAGATCAGATATACCTTTCATATTTTATCTACATCATTTTAAAACATATATGCATAAAATGGTATTTCTATCCAGTATAAATTGTAAAAATGACCATAAACACTTTTTTAAATATTTTGCAATAATTTTACTCTTTTTAGTGTTAATTTTTATTTTATTTACAAGAAAATAGCATAACGTTATTTGTAAAAAAAAAAAAAAAAAATTGAAATTACTTTTCCAGGCTTAAAATAGGTTTATAAACTATTTTTAATGTTAATGTTTGTCATTAAAAATTACTATGAGCATACTGTGATTGATTGCTTGCAGAAAAATTTAAACTCTAATTAAAATTCTTCCAAAAATAAATCAGTCATTATGCATAGATTCAACAAAAATTCCTTTAATGATTACTGGATTTAAAACATTACTTTTTTCTTCAAATATAATGAAAAAAAAGCATTTGTTTTCAATGGATGTCTTTGGCTATCAACTCAGTTCAAAAGTTATGTAGTTATTCTTAATGGTGATATATGTCCACTTAAATTTACATGCTGATGGGGCAGCCAAAGTGTGGATGATCAGAAATTACAAAATCTGATATGACTGAAAATAGCGTGAGTTAATTCTCCTCATTGTCATCTGGCAACAGTACTTTATTAGTTTTTATAAAGTTTTCAAAATAGAAGAACCATTATATCTTGGAAATCAGGAATTGGCAAAATTTCAATTCTGGTTGAAACTAACATTTTCAAACTAATGCTCTTAAAAAATGCAGGGATCAAACTCTCCATATATTTCATTCCATTACCAGTCATAATGGATGTGCATTGTGGTGCAGTGGATATCTACTCAGAACAACAAATTCGAATTCCAGTTGAATTCCTTGAATTCAATTACACACAAATACGCTTAGGAAAGGTATTAATCCGTCTCTTCCCTCCAGTTATGGGTTAAATAATAGGACAGATTGGGTTCTATAGCCTTGGCTGGCAACCAGTCTATCACAGAAAGCAATGGCAACCTACTGTGAGATAATCTTCTGCCCAGTCAGTCATATCTCTTTCAAGACATGATTGCCCAAAGTGTGTATCATGTATGGCACTTAATTGACTAACTAGTCATCATAATTTTTGTCACTGGCATACAATAATTGTAAACAAAAAAAATAGCTGTCAATCTATAATCCTTTTCTCTTCTAAAATTATGTGAAGTAACCATTGTGCAATATTAGAACAAATTATTATTTTTTGTCAATTTACTTTTTGTGCTGTAGAAGATGTGGTCTTTACAAACGTTTTCAATCACTTTTATTGAAATTTTAGTAACCAAGGAAAAACAAATGCAGCTGAAACATATGTCATAAATAGGCTTTCAATTAGTGTGTGTGTGTGTGTGTGTGTGTGTGTGAAAGAAAAGATTTTATCCTTTGATTTAATTTGAAAAACCTCTTTTCAAACAAGAGAAATATATTCAATTGGCTCACATTGTGTTTTTTAACATTGAGGGCACTGAATGATGCACTCCAATTTTGGCTAAAAAGAACATAAAATTAATGATGTAATTTTAGTATACAAAGCAAATATCCAAGACGAGTTCCCAGGAAAACAGTGTCTTCAACAATAAAAAATACAGTAATCACTAAATTTTTGTATTTTTTAAGATTTAGAATATTTTCTTAAATGTGTCATGTTTGTTTGTATACGCCTAGAAATCTAACCCTTTTTCAAACTGATTTTCAGTTAATGATCCAGAACTGCATTGATCTGACCCTTTGTCTTCTGGCTTTGTTACAAGCAGAAACAACCTCTGCTATAAAGCACCTTCTTCAGATGCTGTCCAGCCTTCATGATGTTGGACAGTTTGAGTTACTTCAGGTTATTTCGCAACTGTGTCTTCCACAAGGTGAGTCATTCATCACCAAATTTGATCCTGTATTACCATTTGTAAAAACTTAACTGGTTGCATTGTAAATATGAAATATTATTAAAACAATTATTTAATTATATGATACTGTATTGATGCAAAATGAAAACTGAAAGTTCTATGAGACGAAGAAGTCTCGGAAAGCAAAAAGAATGGATTAAAAATCAACTGTAAGAAGATGTAATGAGCAATTGTGAGCAAAAGAAGACAGACATGAGTTACAAATTGGGTAAGTCAAAATCAAGCTGGTGTAGAAATTTTCCAATTTTAGTGTAGAAATAGAAGGCAACTACGACACCAAAATCTGAAGGTACAATTCAAAAAAGATACTTTTTCAGAAACTGAGCAAAATATAAAAGGATTGAAAAATAAAATTAGGAATAAAAGTGATGGAGTGTTAAGTTATTCCTAATCTCTTATATAGCAGTGAATGCTAGACAATTTTCTCATAAATTTGAAGCAATTGAACCTGTAACAAATGAAGAAGTTTTAAGTAGAATAATTACAAAGAACCTTTTTCTAGCAATCAGAAAGGAACGGGTGTCATTCTTGGGATATATAGGGAATTTGATACTATTATAGCACATTGAAAGTCAGAGAAGCAGAGGAAACCTACTAGACAAGTTTCAGTAAAGAGATAGAGGAGCAAGTACAATAAAATCAAAAAGGCTCAAACATTGCTGAGAACAAAAAAAAGATAAGTTGAGGAAGACCATGATTGTGTAACATTAGGAGTGGTGATATAAACTGGTTTTGTTCAAGGGAAATAACTCTTTTCCAACAAACTTTTTTTTTATTTTGGGTTGTAGACAATGCTGAGACACAAATTGACAAGTATTGATAACATTGAATATATTTAGATTAGTATAAAGTAGATTTGGTGCTGAAAATTTCAGTAACTGATTCTTTTACTTATGTCATTTGAAACTTGGCTATAAATTTTCAAATTTATTGGCCATATGCCAAAGAATTTTCTCTAGATTAAATTGTTTATTCTTCATGCAGCAGAATTTCTGCAATGGATTACTGATGCTGATAATGTAGTAGGTGCAATCATGTGTGGAGAATGGTTTATAAAGTTTTAGAAAGAACACTCTGGAAAAGCAAAGCATTTGAAAGTTAATGAAAGTTTAAAAAGAAAATGCTCCACAAAGAATGTGTGAATTTATAGAAAAGTTTGAGGCAATGTTTCAAATCAACCAATTCAATGAAAACGATTTTTCTGAACCAGAAAGTCAACGATCTTACTACCTGATAACACTTGTTCTCTTTTTGCATGTGATGCAACAGATAATCATGGAAGGTAGAAGCAGAATTCTTCCTTCTTTACCATTTTTTGCAGACATATCATTTTTAGACTATTCAATTTTGTTTTTGCTCTATTCAACATACCTTGGCTGGTAAGCAGTTTCAAAAAATCCTAAATAAAAAAAATTTGAAAAATTTACTTAATCACAATTATAATTGTTCTTTTATAATGAAATACAAGATTAACCTGAAAGGTGGTATAACGTCATAAAAAGATAGAGAAAATGTGTTTTTTTGTTTTGTTTTTTTTTACTGAATAATGCTGCTATGATTTTGTTAAAAAAAATAGCTGAAACTATTGCAGTAATCGTGTGTGTGTGTGTATATAATTATCTACAGTTTGTGTTAGTTCTTGTTAATGTTTGAAATTTTCAACTAGTTTCAGTCAATATCAAGAAAGAGAATTTAATCTAATTTCTATCTTTGTTGATAATGACTGAAGCCACTTGGAATTATAAGAAAAGTTTTACAAAATGAGGACTTAAGCAATGACTTGTATTTGAAACGTTTTTCTTTTTGTTCTTTGCATCTTTTATGCATCTCAAATCTGATATGACACTTGCCCAAACTGATATGCTTGTATATCTTTTCAGGACCGAAATACTTTTTGAAATTGCAACAAGAAGTCACAGCAATACGAGTATTGGTTAGCCTTGATAAAAATGATGATGATGTCTCCAAATTAGACTCTACTCTCAAACTGAACACAACTAAACGTTATTTGTCTGACCTCAAGGAAGACAATAGCATCTCTAATCCTGGTCTCCGGTGTAGAGAACTTGATTGTGTGCGTGCCTATTACTATATTGGTGTCTTGCGATACCTTCTTGACAGACAGAATTCTGAATCTACGCTCATTCAGTCACTGCCAAAGATTATCAACAACAAAACTCCCAGAACTGAAGATGATAATTCTTTTAATCAGACAAATTTGTTGGATGTGGAAAATTCTGAATGGATTTCTAACCAAGCAAACCTTGAATTCAACAACAACAACAACAATACAGATGCAAATAATGATGACTCACTATTAAGTGAAATTGCTAACCAGAACTCTGATAATTATTGTAAAACACAATCAATGGTGAGGGTTGATTATAGGTTGGATTTTCACAAAATTAGATTTTTATCAAAGTGCATCTTGTGGGACATCCAAGGAAAACGGTTTGCTCTTACGGAAAAACTGGGATACATTCATAAAGCTATTTCCCGAATGCTTCTTGATCAGAAACCACAAAATGAGCTTGCTAAATCAACGCCTGTTAACTTGGAGGTTAGCAATTCCAACCATTCAGTCAAATATGTAAATAGTTCAAGTAGTGAGAAGGTGAAAATGAAAGAGGAAGGGTCAGTATCACTCCAACAAGATGCAGTACGTCTACAAGCACCTGACTTGATCCCCACAGGACATGAATCATCTCCCTCCCCATCAAACCCATCCCCAAATGAAGAAACAACAATTTCTTCACCCCAACTTGTAAAAGAACTGCTTTCCAAACAGTCTTCTTCCCCTTCATCAAATGTGTCTTCATTATTGCCATCTTCACATTGCTCTTCTCCATGTTGTCAAGACGAGGAATCTTATCGTTCAGCAACTAAACCTCGCAAAATTTTGTGGAAGGATGATCCACCTCTTCGTAGTCAGGTGTGTCCCTTGCATAAGAAGTACATCAATGTTCCTGATTCGTGGTATGATTTGCCCGTTGATGAGAAATATGGTCAACAATACATCAACATGGGCATTTTGATGGATGAACAAGATTTAGTAATGTCAGAATTAAAACAGGGACCAGAGAATCCAGCGCAGGTGAGAAAATGTTTTTATTTTAAAAAGCTGGATAAAACTATTTCGGTTTATCAAAAGTATTTTCATTTATTCTTTATTTTAACTCCACTCCATCTTTTAAGATTATATCAGCCAGGAACGAGAAATCGGGGAGGCCAAGTTCAAATTCCATTTGAATTCCTTGCATTCACTTATGTGCAAATTCCCTTGCGAAAAGTATTAATCCATCACTTTCCTCCAGTTATGTGTTAAATAATAGGACAGATTGGGTTCTTTAGCCTTGGCTGGCAACCAGTCTACTTCAGAAAGTAATGGCAATCTACTGCGGGATAATCTTCTGCCCAGTCAGTCATATCTCTTTTGAGACATGATTGCCCAAGCGTGTATTACATATGGCACTTAACTGACTGAATACTCTCCACATCACATCTTTTGATTAGCCTAACTCCTGAAACTTTTCTATTGCTGTTAGGAGTTTCCATATCTTGCATTTTAAAATATTAACATCAACAACTGATTGTCATGCACTTCTGTATTTCAAGAGATAAATCACTACATTTGAATTGCTTAAACCAGTTTATGGAATTACAGTTAAATATTGTTTCCTTTCTTTCTACTTCCTACATGAACAAAACATATCTAGAATTTTCCATCTACAATACTTCTATTCATCATTATAAGTGTTACTTAAAAGTTCTCAGCTCAGCAAAAAGGGATAAAAAATTCTTATACTTTGTCATATGGTGAGATTTTGAGAAGTCAGTCAGACCAAGAGCTTTTTAGTACCTCATACATCTTATAACATCTGTAACAAAAGTATACCTGATGATATTAATGTAGGTACCTCCACTCCATTTTTGATACCTCAATTTAAATTAAATTTTTAAATATAAAAAAGTTTTCTTGAAGCTTTAATTTTAGCTTTAATTGAAAGCCAAGAGATTAAATTTAGTAATTACAGTAAGCAAAATACCCTAGTGTATTTCAAACTGAAATTATATTGATTGGAATCAAAAAAATTTTAGGCTTAAAAAAAGATTTTTTAATTTTCAAATTTTCCACCATTTTTCATCGGTTGTAAACAGAAGCCAATTCTCGGTTTTAAAATATCTTACAAAAATAAAATACACCTCACATTATTTTATTCAAATTACCAAATTTAAACTTACCCTAAGTTGACTTGAAACAAGAATTACTTGCTTACTGCCTGAAATGTTTCAAAAAAGTGTTTCTCAATTACGGAATCCTTATTATCACATCTGTCATCACTTTATCAGGAGGCGATAATGATATGATTTACAGTAACTGGCCAAAAAATGCCAAGTATGGAAGACAAATTTGGTATAAATCTTATTTTTTTTCATGTAAGGGAGGACAACCCTTAAATTACATGACCTTTTAATGATAGATATCATGTATGTCCCTGTGCAAATAAGATACATTAATCAAAATGCACACAATTAAAATGTTTTAATTATTTAAAAAATTCTTTGGCTGAATCATTTGTATTAAGCTTTTCAATTTTTGATTAGTAAATGTAGTCTTCTTGCTTTAATTTCATACCCTAGCCCGCTCAATGGAGGAAGAAATTTTAAAATATTTTTGAATCTTTATATATTATTATAAAAAAAAATTTTTTTAAATTAAAATAATTCTTGTAAAAATTTATTATTCATTGAATGTTTTTTTCTTTTCAGACTATGATATACTTAATTTATATTGTTCATAAAAGCAATTAAAAGTTTATCCAAATAAAAATTGGCATAGTTATAGCATTTTTTGCAATTCAGATCTACTTCTTAGAAAGTAGGCTAATATTGAAAAAAAAAAAGACAGTTGATTAGCATTCCCAAATGACTCCTGAATTTAATTATATTAGGTTTATTGGGGCCCAAAGTCAAATTTTTAGACATTTCTGGAAATTAGTTGGTGGGTGGTGGGGTGGGGGGTAACATATATAAAAAAATATTTTTACTAATATTTTCTAAGAATAATTATTTCAAAATTGATTTCAATCAATTATGAATAAGTCCTGAAATTTTCATCAAAATCCGATCATTATTTGATTTTTGCAAGAATTTTTGAATTAATGTGTCTTTCAAGGTCAAAAAAGTGCGTTGTGTAATATGTTATTTTGACTTAATAATTTGTGCGTCAATTTAGGTTTCGCACTGACGCAAGAAAAAAAAGATTTTCTACAAAAATTTTGAACATGTTAGAAATAATTAAAAATTTTTTAAAAATAATTAAAAAATACTTTGATCTATCCTCTTAATGATAATATAAACATTTTGCCAATAAAACTTTGTTGTTTTTATTTAGTTTGGGGCCTTTTTCCTTCATACTATACTGTTTTTTCAGCGTTTTTTTTTTTTTTTTTTTTTTTTTTTTTTTTTTTTTTGGGAGGTACCTAAATTACTATATTAATGAACTAATGCAGTCATAGTCTTTGGATGTGTGTATGACATCAGCTTTTAAGGTTTGCATAATAGAGAATGTGCGTTGTGATGCAGTGGATATCGGATCGGAACGAGAAATCGGGAAGCCAAGTTCGAATTCCAGTTGAATTCATTGCATTCACTTACGTGAAAGTACCCTTGTCTCTTCCTTCCAGTTATGGGTTAAATAACAGGACAGATTGGGGTCTATAGCCTTGGCTGGCAACCAGTCTACCGCAGAAAGCAATGGCAACCTACTGCAGGATAATCTTCTGCCCAGTCAGTCATGTCTCTTTTGAGACATGATCGCCCAAGCATGTTTCATGTATGGCACTTAACTGACTGATAATAAAGAATAAGATGAAAATGCTTATCCTTACATAAAACTATCTTTTGAGAAATAAAGGCAAATTTATAAGAAAACATCTTTGTATTATTTTCTATAAGCAGTTTGATGAAAAAGATTTTATAAAGAATTCTTTTTGACAGTTTTTTTTTGTGTCTCATATGACCTAACAATTATTTGGTCTGTATTTTTTTTTCATTCCTTTACAATATTTTTAAAAACTTATTTCGAACCTGATTTTTACTTTTTAGTTGATAAGAAATCCAATAATTCTGTAAAGTATTACACATGTTAGCAATTTAGATATTTTAGGAATGTTCTAGACTTGTATTCACACCTTTGTTTTGACATTTCAGATGTTTGACTCTACAGGCTTTAAGTTTTTATTTCATTTTAAAATGCCAAAACTTAAAAACAGCAGTACATTAGATGATTTCACCCTCCTCTGCTATTTGTAAAAATAAACTCAGAATTGAATGACATATGTAATATATAAGGAGGTAATGTATTTGAATGACATATAGGCTACGATGGATAAATTGTTGTCTAAATTACTCAAAAATGAAAATAACACAAACATTTCATTTTAACAGATATATTTACCAAAATTACACAAAAATATCTTGAAATACTAAATACAATAATATCATCATTGACTTCAACCATGACCGCCAGATGACTTTGGATTCTTCTGCATCTCTTCTGGACGGTCTCGCTCTTTAAGTTGGTAAATCATTATTGACTCTATGGCATTGAAGACCATGTTCCACCTGGCTCAGAAAATATCACTATTAGACTGTGGAAGACTGGTGCCATGTTGCCTATTCAGATGAATCATGAATGACTCTTCTGAGCATAAAATAAGGTTTTGTGTTCAGAAGATTGTCAGCAGATGTGCGATCTGGTGGTAGCTCTTTAATGGTGTGAAGTTTGTAAAAATCACTAGTGAAACAAATCTATTTTGACAGCTGTGATGCAAATCTTGTTGCAGATTAGCTTTCCATGTTACCTGTTGGAGATAGTGATGATTTATTTCCAGTAAAATAATGCATCTCCCCATCCATGTGTGGAGGATATAAAATTTGTTCTTTGCAACAACTTCAACACTTCATAAACTTCCAGCCATGTTGTATATAGTTGTTCAGGCAAAGTGAGGAACTACACATTATTAGGTTGTTATCTTCAGTTTTTAGTGCATGTGTGTGTGTGTGATGTTTTTTATCCACTTCAATCATGGACAGTACATGCAAGTATTCCAATTCAAGGCAGATCTACAGATTAGGATATATCATTTTTGATGGGTATAATGTGCTAGTCTGAAATATTTTATTCTTAGTGTCTTTTTCTTTATCAAATGACAAAAATATTATCCAGAGAAGGAATTTTAAAATTTGTGGAGGTTAAGAATTATCAAATATTAATGACATCTGAGGATGGTAGGAAAGTGTACTAAATAAACATATTGCTCAAGGTGCCAATGATATTAATCTGGGTAATTCATGGTGTTATAATGATACAAAATATGAGAAATCCCTTTGGATTTATGAGATTTTATTATTTGAATTTTCGTTTTTCTTTCAGATTCTTTTTCCACATCCGTTGTCAACTGCTCAACTTTTATTGAATGTGATTCAGAAAAGCGAAGACTTTGATCATTTGGAAAAATTCCAACTTCTTGAAGACATTCTTTCCTGGGCAATGGAATATTCTTGTACAAGTGAGCAGCAGCAAATATTCCAGAGCTTAAAGGAACAGATAAGCATATAACACTTAACAGCTTTTGTTTTTATTATAAAGATCAGAAAAGAATGAGACAAAGTCTTGGATAAAATCTGAACACCCATTCCACTCTCATGACTGCAAACCCCAAATGACACGTTTCAATGCAATTTCTGTCTTTTTTTTTTTAATTTTATTTTAATTCTTTTCTTTTTTGCACAAATGTTTAACACCAAAATTGCAAAAAAGAAAAAGAAACCACTTTTGCATAAAAATTGATTAAAATTTTCATGTAAGCATCTCTGTCTGCAAAAGACATGAAAGTTTGGAACATTAAATGTTTGTTGTCCTGGTGAAAAATTAGAAACAGTTTCTTTTTGTTTGTTTTTCACTTTAAATTTATTATCAGTTTTTCTTTTGTTTTACTTTTGAAATTTATTAAAACATGTTGATATATATATGTGTACACACACATACACATTTACACATGCTTGAGCATAAATATGGTCTTCCTATTTCCTTTAAATGCTGTCAAATGATTTTTGTTTCTTTTTAGATTTGTCTAAATTTTCAAAACTAAATAGACAAAATTCAATTCATTTTATAATAGAATTGATTTTCAGTTTCATATAAGTTTTCATTGTTTTTTATGTTCAAACCTAGATTTTCACTAAAATGTCCAATGCTGAAACAGAGCATAGAATTTAATCCGAATCTATCTACACAACTGATCTTAAATTTAAGATTTCTATGTGGAGAGTATTCTACTCTACTGTCACAATTATCCAGTGAAGAACACACAGCATTCCTCTTCCTCTCAATTTCAATAAAAGGATCTGATATTCCTGCTCTGCTTCTGTTTGTCACAATCCATCCCTCTTTCTCCCATCAATGACGCGTTCATTTATTTCTGATGTTTAATTCAAGAAATGGGTTTAAAAATTTTTGTTTCATTTCTTTGGATTTTTATTTCTCTTTTTCTTTTCTCGTTTTCTGAGCAAAAAATTAGCTGAAACTTTTCGTATGCATTTCTTTTTAAAAGAATGAAATTTTGTTGCTTTTATTTAAAAAAAAACAAACTTATCCATTGTACTGCTAGATTTATTTTGAGATGTTTTTCAAGAATTAGAATCTCTGTATCAACAATTCATTTTTTTTATTTATTCTAAAATGTATTTCTATGATAAAATTTCTGCCACGTCTTCATGTTGGATATATATTTATGCCACGTCTTCATATTGCAAGGCAAACAAGAATCAGTTTCTTTTCTGAGTCCAAATATTTTTATCTTGTTCTTAGACTTTCACAGTGAATAACCTCAATCTTACAATATTCTTTTTGTCATGCTCTTTGTTTTCTGAATTTGTTCTACAAATTTATTAAAAAATTTAATTAAAAGAAGTGCTGAAAAGAAATTTTATAAAAATCTGATGTTTAGTCATTTAGTCAGATTTTAAAAAGTGGTTTTGACCAAGAACTTTTTTAGCACCTTTTCATAAGATTGAATGTGAGCTTTTTGTGTGAACCACAATAATTGCAGATTTCCTTTTCTAAAAGTTCGAACTCAAATAAATAACCAGTAAGTTAAAGCAAATCAATTATTGATAATAATTTTAAGTGAAATTTCATTGAAAAAAAAGCTCACATGGAAATCAGTTGTTGGTTCAGTTTTAAAATCAAAACAACTTCCAAAAAAGAAATAAATTTAATCTGCCTTTATTTTGCTGTATTTTTTAAATGTCCAGTGTAAATTTCAACTTTGATATTTGTTCTAATAAACTGATAATATATTTTAAGAACTTTGATTTGTAAGTCATTTAAATAAACAGTTTGTTTTTTATTTTGTTTTTTTCATGAGTTTATAGCTGTTTTCAATTGAATCTATGTTCCACTGTTCTTCAATATTTCTTGTTCTTTTTAATATTTAAGGGCATATTTCACATCCATGTGTGGAGGATATAAAAATTAAAGTATAAAAGATATTAAAGATAAATAGATATCTACTATGTTGAATTTATATTTTGAAATGAAAGTAGAATTTCATTATGCAAAGTGTGACAATTCATGCAATGGCTCTGTGAAAGTCAAGTTTGCTTATTTGATTGCTGTTACCTTCAAAGGTAGATGGCCTATTTTTGTAATGGATTTCTTAGCCAGGAATTCATGAACTCCTAACACGTGCAACGTGCAGAAGAATTGTCAATGATGGATAATCTACTTGTTAAGCTACAGTTTGGGTTCTTTTGTTCATTTGAACAGATCTTTTATCACTTCTAAATAAATGTTGATTAGCAGTTTTATAACTCTAACTCTGCTCTCATTTTGTCAGTTTGTTGTTCCCTATCCCAATTAAAAATGTAGTATTCTTGTTATCACTTGGCAATGTTTTTGTTCTTTACAACCATTGAATGTTGACATTAGCAAGCAGAAAGTTAACCATATTTTACAAGTTTTTCACTCAGTGGTGGTTGGGATTCCACTGAGGTTTTAAGGTGTGACATTTATTAGAATTTCAGATTGTGCTAACTTCTTTCTCTGTTAAAAACTACTTTCAGAGCACAAATCAACAAACCCATTTGTTGATTAACAATGGGTTTAAGAAAAACAAATTAAAAAATTTAAGACTACATAAGGAGTTATTATTTATCTATATAGCCTGGTCGATAGTCTTTCAGCAGGAAAATAATTCCGTTAATAATTGTAATAATTTGAGAGACCTGAGTCCTGGCACTGTAATTTGATCTATCTGAGCTTGTGTTTGTGGGTTTCTTTGTGGCAGAAGCAGCAGCAGAAGGGGTAGGGGAGTATGAACAGACCCACCTTCTTGTATTCTTCTCTCTTGTCTCTGGAATCCTTGTCTTGTACTTTTTTGCTCATCTCATTTTTCTAAGGAAGTTTGTGCACCTCTTTTCAATATGATATTCATGAGTTTCCTTTGTTTATCTACAGATGGTCTTCTTTGGAATATCAGATTTGGATGTTTAGAATCTAGAACTTTAGATAAATAAACATAACAAGAATTCTTCTTTGGAATTTCATTTAATTCTTGTCTGAATTTTGTTAGACTGACTCTTTTAATCACTCAAAATAACTGACTCACTTCCCAAGACCAAAATCTAAATCAAGGATTTAACATCAGATTTTTTTTGGGGGGGGTGCTTCTTTATATATATATATATATATATATATATATATATACACACACACAAAACAAATTATTTTTTCTTGGTGTTATAAAGTTACTGTCTTGATTTGCAGGGGAAGAAAAATTAACATTACATCTGTCAAATGTAGCAATAGAGGAAATATGTTAACTAAAACAAGATACATACCCACAAAATAATATATATGTGTGTGTGTGTGTGCGCGCGTGCGCGAGCAAGCATAAAGATCAGAACGATCTTAAGAAAAAGTCTAAATATAAAATAACTTTTTATTTTAAAGCTTTAAAGAACATTTTATCAAGGAAAAATAAGGATAAAAAGGTAAATTATATAATTCCAAAATATAAAGCTCAAACTTTTTTTGATAAAGTTATTTTCTATGAAGATTTAAAATAAAAAGTTTTCACATTTAGACTTTTTCTTAACATCATTCTGATTTTTATGCTTGCTACTGTATATATATATATATATATATATATATATATACTCAATTATGATCTGAGATTAAGGACAGGATGGTTATATAAAATAAAGACAAGAGGAAAACTGTATTTAAATTGCCTACGCGTTTCGTCCTGTGATGGATTTTATCAAGGCAAAAAGACGAAATGAGCTTTATTCTAAATTACGTATCTATAAGCAAACAGTGTTGGCAACTATAAAAACGCTCAAAAATCATTTAAAAAGATTAACAATATTTTAGTTTTAGAATTCCTTCATGTGTAGTGCAAAGTCACGAGATGTTAAAATGAAGGGAATTCAACCGTTTTCTTTGAACTTTTTATTATGTATGTTAGTCTGTTTTACTTATGGAAATTATACTAAAATAGACTAACATACATAATAAAAAGTTCAAATAAACCTTATACATACACATGTAATTCTACACCCTTATACATACATATAAATACATAATATACACATATACAGTCCCTTCAGCAAGTAATAAACATAAAAATAAATTCAACCCTAAATTTTTTGAAAAGTAATCAATACAAAATAATAGTAAGTTTGCAGGTGAATTAGAATGGGGTAAAGTAAAATCCTATTTAAAAAGTAATTTAAATTTTTATTTATGATAGCATTGAAAAATGATCTCATTTTAATTCAGTTTAAAAATGATCTCATTTAATTGAGTTTAATAGCTGGCTCCTTTTTTAAAATTTGATTATTTATTTGATTTTCTTCTAAGCATAAATTACATCTGTTTCAGAAACTATTAGGGGTTTGATATTTGCCAATAACCTTCCATTCAATCTGTCAGAAGACATTACTGTTCTTTAATTCTCAGAAATATTTCGAAAGAGTGGTTTGGTATTCTAGATGAGGTTCAGAGAAAGTGTTGTAGATGTTATTAATGCAAGAATAACTAATTTTTAAGATTTTTCTATTAAAAATCTTACTCAGTGGGTTATTTTGGTTAAAATGTTTGTCAGTCAATTTCAGAAATTATTGACCAATATGTAATTGGATATTTGGCAGAAAGTGTGTGTGTGGTGGGGTTTGAACCATATAACTTTTCTTTTTTTGTGTCTAATTTTATTTATTTTGATTTCCTTTAAGGGTTCTAGGTAGACCAAATTTTGTTTAAAACAACTTTTATCACGTGTCCATTTCTTCCACTGAGCCTAATGGTGAAAATGTTGTGTCAGAGCCCAACATGAGTGCTGATTTTGTTTTATCTTCCAATATTGTTCTTTGTCTATAATATTGTCTTAATTCCACAGAGATTGATTACCACCCTTTTCTCCTCAATATATGATCATCCATGCCTGATTTCCATGTTTCTCTCAACTATGAGTTTCTGATATTCATCTCTCCTAATTTTTGGAGGGTAGCTGGTTTATCCCTCATATTCCTTGTCACAACTGCAATGGCAGGCATAGTTTTTGATAATGTTCTCTTTTTTAAGAATTAAGAGTCATGGCACAGAAAAGATTTTCAAGAGGTTGAACCCCCTCATAGATCCTGTATCTTTTCAGACATATCACTTATATATCCTTTCTAAGCTCTACAACCTCTGCCTATCTGCTTCCTGCTTTCCTGCCTGTTGGAAATCTTCCTCTATAGTTCCTATATTTAAAAACACTGGAGAACCCTCTGACCCTGCAAATTACCGCCCTATCAGCCTTCTTCCGATCTTTGGCAAAGTGTTCGAAGCCATTATCAACGCCGAGGTGGTTCAGCATCTCACAGCACACAGGCTCCTCTCGGACAAGCAATATGGTTTCCGCTTCACCAGGTCTACTGCTGATATGCTAACGACCATCACCGAGTACATATACCAGGCACTCGACAGGAATGGCGAAGCTCGAACCGTTGCATTGGATATATCTAAGGCGTTCGACAGAGTTTGGCATGCTGGCCTTCTATGTAAACTGCGGAGCTATGGTATAACTGGACATTTGTTTGAACTAATCCAGTCATTCCTCTCTAACCGCACAATGAAAGTGGTATTAAACGGACATGCCTCTCAGAACTACCATACAAACGCAGGTGTCCCCCAAGGCTCCATCTTAGGTCCTACACTCTTCCTGATATATATTAATGATCTCCCTGATTCCATAAGAACCCAAATAGGTTTGTACGCCGATGACACCACAGTTTACTCTCGCCTCCAACAAAAATCTGGTGTAGGTGTCAAAGCTAAACTCGCAGCCAAGATTGAAAAAGACCTCCAATCCATATTGGACTGGGGTAAGAAATGGCTAGTAAATTTTAATGCTTCTAAAACGAAGCTACTGTCAATTAACCATCATCGACAATCTCACCTACCTCCCATTAGCATGGACCAGGCTTGCCTCCCAGAGAGTAAAACACTATGCCTCCTTGGTCTCACACTTTCAGCGGACCTCAAATGGAATGACTATATCGAATCCATTGCTAAATCCGCTGCTATGAAAGTCGGTTCTCTGTGTAGGGCCCGGAAGTTTTTTCCGTCTAAATCTATCCTGCACATTTACAAATCTACCATCCGCCCGTGCATTGAATACTGCTGCCATATCTGGTCGGGTGCCCCTGCTGTTCTCCTCGGGCTTCTCGATAAGGTTCAGAGGAGGGTCTGTAATGTGATAGATACCGACTTGGCAGACCGCCTACAGTCTCTCTCCCACCGGCGAGACGTGGCTTCCCTGTGTCTCTTCTATAAATACTTTAACGGCTTCTGCTCCGATGAACTTAGATCACTGGTGCCCCCTAAATACGAATTTGCACGAGATACTAGATTAGCAACTAGATCCCACCCTTTTACAGTGAAACCGATAAAATGCAGCCGTAACTTCTACTCCAACAGTTTCTTTCCTCGCACTTCCCGACTGTGGAATTCTCTTCCAAACGATTGCTTCCCCGACGGCTACAATCTCCAGGAGTTTAAATGTAAGGTCAATACACACCTCCTAACACACTAACCTGCTCCCATTTTATCAAGCACTCTTCCCATCTGCCCGACCCTCATCCTCGCTATCCTTACTCATCTGTCACCTTTCTCCTGACATTCCCTATGTCTATCCACTCCTTCTCTTTACCTTCCCCTATGTAGCCCCATGCACAATAGTGGCAGTGGAATGCCTTGCTTGGGGTGAGATGATTAAAAAAAAAATAAATAAAATGGTAGAGAGAAAGTGACACATTTTAACTGTTATCTTGCAGAAACTGATGTTATGCAAACAGTTATTATTATATTGATTAATGTTTGTAATGCTGATTATCTCTTCTTGGTTTTATTTTAAGTCTGGCCATAACACTGTATGGATAGTGAGAACTGAAGTTTGGGTATTGTCTAGTGAATACTGGATTATGATATATGAATGTCTTGAACCCATATTCTGTGAGTATTATTAGTTCAAGAAGGCCACTTTCAATTGTGTCTAGCAATATTTGGAGTCCAACTGGAAGGAAGTTGTTTGCACACAAAATATCAGTGTGACTATCTAGGACCCTTGTGTACTTTTCAAGATAGAGAACCAATTCTAATTTGATAGATTCTCATTTGTAGAAATCGGCTCATAACATATGAATGAGCAAAGTGAGTTGAGTTCTTGATGGATAATGGAGACATTTTTGTTAGTGAGATTATTATAATGGCACCAATAACTGACTATAGGTTTCAGTGGAATACTGTCTTAGTGAATTTTGGGAAGGCCATACATGTATGGAATCTAATTGTAATGATATGTCAGTTGTCTGTATTCATTCATTGTAAAGTCATCTTTGCTCTTGTTCATGATCTGACAGCTTTCTCTCAATTTTCATAGCCATATCCTTTTTTATCTTTTGGTAGCTACCAAAGAAATTTCACCACTTTAGTACAGATATCAGATTTAGAGCTCCGTAAGTACTCCACCAACTGACACATAGCCTATTTGTGTTAGCTATACATATCTGCTTCCTTGAAAATTGCATATTCAACTTTTACATTAAGTAATGCTGATAAGTCATTATACTCTGTTTCCGTGGAAGAAATAGACAAGAGACACAAATGGGATTAAGACTGGTAAATATTAACTGATGATGAGTTATCTTCCCTAAGCATGAAACGTGGAATCTAATAAAAAATTCTTTTTTGTTTCTGATGAATATTTTAAACTCATCAAATTTGGTCAACTGAGTAAATGCTTTACAAAGATAACATTCCAGAATGGAGAATATTTCAATTGTGTGCCATGTCATTTCTTTGGGATCATGAGAAATTGACTGCATAAAAATTCTTATTCTTTTAAAAAAAAAAAAAAAAAACTTTAAATAAATTTGAAATAGTGTTCTTGAGAAACAAGATTCTACTTTTAAGGCTTTCATCCAAAACCTTTTTCTCTTTTCTCCATATTTAATAAATACGTGGATCACATTTCGAGTTTCAGAGAAAACAAAATTGCTGACTCCTTACGTCTCAAAAATTAAAAACAAAAATTATCATTTTTCTATATTTTCTTCACTAATTTCAACTAATTTCTTTGTTTTTTGTGTCCCCCATCTCTACAATGTTTTGTGTGTTCAACAGAGGGACATAAATTCAGTACAGAGATCAGGAGTCAGTCTTCAGAACAAAGATTCAAGTGCTAGATCTGATGTGTAGGAAAGAAGACATACTCCCACAGAACAGGATTCAACAATATTTCAGAAAACAAATATTCAAATATTAGAGTACACAGCTAAAACATTATTATGAAATAACAAAAAAGAAAAAAGTAACAGTTCATGTTTGTTTTTTTTTGTTTATTTTTTTTGTTTTTTTTTGTGGTCTTCAGGAAATTTTACCAAAAATATGCAATATTTGTTTAATTTGTGAAATCAAATCTGAAGCAAGTTTCTCTTTTGTCTCTTATTTGTCTGGTTAATTATTTACATAATTTGTTGATTTGGAAAGCTTAATTTTTGAGGTGATTTTAAAATTAGCCCAAATCATTAAATCAACTTATTAACTAAATTATAATTTAAGTATTGGATTTTTTTTTTGGGGGGGGGGGGGGTTATAAGGGAATACTGAAAAGTTTTCAGCCTAACAAAAATGGGATTTTTAAAAAGAATTTTGATGATTAGTCATTTACTCAATGAGATCAAAATTTATCAGTAATATAAAAACTACTCCACTATTTACAATTGAACATTGTCACAAATGACTGATAGTGTGGAATTAAAGCTGATTTCTTTTTTTTTTTTTTTTTTTTTTTTTTGCTAACTCTCACACTAATACTCTTGGGAAAGGCAAGATTTTGTTTCTCCTCTCTTGCTCCAGCTAGGGATTAAATAGCAGAGAAAACTGGGCTCTCTAACTTTGGTAGGTAACAAGTCTAAGAGAAGGAAAACTCTAAATTCCAAACTAGAATGCAACAAGAAACCAATCCACTATCATTCTCAAGAAAAAGAATCTGGAGTGTCATCATCGCCTATGTCCTGAAGGCAAACAGTTTTAAGAAATCACAAACATTAATTTCAGATATTTATTTTAAATGTTCACTTTTGAGATATATATATATATAATTATGAATTAAAAGTACATTGGAAATTTCTGTTTCGAGATTTCTATCTCGTCATCAGGCAATGTTGGATGTTGGTTTTTAAATGTAAATAGTTTTCACAACCAACATCCAACATTGCCTGATGACGAGATAGAAATCTCGAAACAGAAATTTCCATGTTGCAATGTACTTTTAATTCATAATTATATGATTATATTATGCTTTACAATATTTATTGTATTGAGCACTGTTTATAAAAAAAGTAAATGCCAGGGAACTCAAAATCGTAAAACCTTGGGTCCTCTTTACCTGGATATATATATATATATATAGAGAGAGAGAGAGAGAGAGAGAGAAATAATTATATAAATCCCAACTTGGTTTGGCTGAAAAATATCCAGGTATTTTTAAATATACATTAATAACCAGAGAAGGCTTTACACTATGTGAACAGGCATTCTCATGTAGTAAGATTGCATATTGCGATAACATTGCATCCACAGCAAATATGTATCAAGTTGTGCTTTAAACTTGGTTGTCTGCCTGCATAAACTATTTGAATGGTTAAAGAAAAATTTGGGGGATGATTCAATGAATAAATCCCAAATGTTGGTATTGATGCTTTAAACTTAGTTTGGAAAGCTTTGATACACATTCTGAAATACTTTCAGCAAGTTGAATACTTGTGACACAGTTAATCAAACAAACAAAAAAAAAATAGAAAGAGAGGAAAAAGACTATTAACTAGATGATAAATGTTGAAATTCACAGGGAAGTAGATTGAGAAGTTGAGAAGAAAATTAAAAACGAAATGTGCTGAAAAATTGTGTTCCAAAATAATAAAATGAAATCCTGGACAATGCTAAAGAGAATTGAACCCAAATTTCACCAGATAGAATTCAGTAAAATTGAGCCAAGACAGCCAGTCCATCTTTACTTCCTGTCAATGAGAGACACTTTATCATCGAAGATATTGGTCCTGGAAAATAGAAAAACAAGTTGATAAAGAAAACAAGTGGTCACTGAAATAACAACTAAAATTGCTCTGGACAAAGAACCAGGAAAAACATTTGGCTTGAATCCACCACCCAGAAGAAAAATATCCCTACAAAAATTGAGATTAGCACCAGATTTGTTCCTTTTAATTTCTATGATATTCATCTAACATTTTATTGCCGACATTCTTTTGGATACAAATGATAAAAAAAATGTATTACTAGTCCTGGAGTGACCATAGGTGACTGAGTGTGGCTTGGTTGATCAAAAGATTACCTAAAACAACCAGCATAAGACAAGCTAAAATAAAGAAAAATTAATTACTGGAGATTTTTTTTTTTTTTTTTTTTTTTTTAAATCATCTCACCCCAAGCAAGGCATTCCACTGCCACTATTGCGCATGTGGTTAGACATAGGGAATGTTAGGAGGAAGGTGACAGATGAGTAAGGATAGCGAGGATGAGGGTTGGGCAGATGGGAACAGTGTTTGATAGAATGGAAGCAGGTTAGTGTGTTAGGTGTCTATTGACCTTACATTTAAACTCCTGGAGATTGTAGCCGTCGGCGAAGCAATCGTGTGGAAGAGAATTCCACAGTCGAGAAGTGCGAGGAAAGAAACTGTTAGAGTAGAAGTTACGGCTGCATTTTATCAGTTTCACTGTAAAAGGGTGGGATCTAGTTGCTAATCTAGTATCACGTTCAAATTCGTATTTAGGGGGCACCAGTGATCTAAGTTCATTGGAACAGAAGCCGTGAAAGTATGTATAGAAGAGACACAGGGAAGCCACGTTGCGCCGGTGGGAGAGAGACTGCAGGTGGTCTGCCAAGTCGGTATCTATCACATTACAGACCCTCCTCTGAACCTTGTCGAGAAGCCCGAGAAGAACAGCAGGGGCACCCGACCAGATATGGCAGCAGAATTCAATGCACGGGCGGATGGTAGATTTATAAATGTGCAGGATAGATTTAGACGGAAAAAACTTCCGGGCCCTACACAGAGAACCGACTTTCATAGCAGCGGATTTAGCAATGGATTCGATATAGTCATTCCATTTGAGGTCCGCTGAAAGTGTGAGACCAAGGAGGCGTAGTGTTTTACTCTCTGGGAGGCAAGCCTGGTCCATGCTAATGGGAGGTAGGTGAGATTGACGATGATTGTTAATTGAGAGTAGCTTCATTTTAGAAGCATTAAAATTTACTAGCCATTTCTTATCCCAGTCCAATATGGATTGGAGGTCTTTTTCAATCTTGGCTGCGAGGTTAGCTTTGACGCCTACACCAGATTTTTGTAGGAGGCGGGAGTAAACTGTGGTGTCATCGGCGTACAAACCTATTTGGGTTCTTATGGAATCAGGGAGATCATTAATGTATATCAAGAAGAGTGTAGGACCTAAGATGGAGCCTTGGGGGACACCTGCATTTGTATGGTAGTTCTGAGAGACATGTCCGTTTAATACCACCTTCATTGTGCGGTTAGAGAGGAATGACTGGATTAGTTCAAACAAATGTCCAGTTATACCATAACTCCGCAGTTTACATAGAAGGCCAGCATGCCAAACTCTGTCGAACGCCTTAGATATATCCAATGCAACAGTTCGAGCTTCGCCATTCCTGTCGAGTGCCTGGTATATGTACTTGGTGATGGTCATTAGCATATCAGCAGTAGACCTGGTGAAGCGGAAACCATATTGCTTGTCCAAGAGGAGCCTGTGTGCTGTGAGATGCTGAACCACCTCGGTGTTGATAATGGCTTCGAACACTTTGCCAAAGATCGGAAGAAGGCTGATAGGGCGGTAATTTGCAGGGTCAGAGGGTTCTCCATTGTTTTTAAATATAGGAACTACAGAGGAAGATTTCCAACAGGCAGGAAAGCAGGAAGCAGATAGGCAGAGGTTGTAGAGCTTAGAAAGGACAGAGGAGAGTTCAGGGGCACATTTCTTTAAGACTATGGTTGGGATTCCGTCACCACTGCTCGCTTTGTGAGGGTCAAGTTTTAAGATTATCTTAGAGACAAGCGAAGGTGTAATGTGGATCCCCTTTTCACCTATGCATTCTAAAAGTTTAGACTATATGGAGTGATGGTGTGAGATAAGACGTGACAGGAGTTGGAGTTAAGGGGGTGGCTTGATTTCTCTGACCACTCTCAAAAGGGGGCTAGACAACCCCTAAATTTGGAAAATTACTCAGGTAAACATATTTTGAAAAAATGAAACTTTAGAAAAAGGTTGATGTTAAGGGTGAAAGATAACCAAACCCCACACCTGCCGGACACAGGACTTGATATAAGCTGGAGGTTTGGACAACATAAAGAGACCCACATGCTACTGGAATCCACATCATTCACCAAGACTTTTTACAAGCCTTAACAACTAAAACTTAGAAATTTAAATTACTACTAATACAAGCTGTAAAATCCAAAAGAGAATCCCAGTGTCATTTTATTATAACAGAACTGGAGAAGGGTTGAAACCATCGTATACAACAACAACATATGACCCAAAACATTGTTACATTTTTAACTAGAGTTGATTTTTTATTCAAAAAAACCTTTTTTGTGTATCTCCTTGTCGTCATCCTATACTTCACTTCAGTTTACTTCTTCGGCAATTTTCTTACCCCCAAGATCAAAAACACAACATGGCAAATGAGTGAAGGGAACAAATGCCAGCTAGATCAAGTGGAAACGTGCTCTTCAACATGATACCAGTGATAAATCAGCAACCCATTAATGAGTGAGGTGAGGAGTCAGGTAGATGGTAACGATGATGGTCTGAAGAACAATATGGGTGTTACACACTTGAATGTGTGCAGCTCTACAATTGTTTAAATCAAAAATGGTTTCAATGTTTGGAGAAATTATTTTATTTTTTATTTTTCTAATTTACAAAGAAAATTTTTCAAAGTCTCTCAGTGCAAGAATCAAATTTTTCATTGTTTAAATTTCTGTTCACTTTTGGTTTCTTGTAAATAAGTTTTTTTGCAGATTGTCCAGATGAATCAGACCTGCAAGGGGGAAAATAATTTGAGTGAAAATATCTTGAAGTCATGAAACAAAATTTGATACATCATGGGAAAACAAAAGTTAACAATTAGGGAAATGAGACAATTTCTACATAAGTGAAAACATCATCATCCCAAGCCAAATTAACCTACAGGAAAAAAAAGGGATAGTATAGCTTCAAGAAGAGACACACAAATAAAAAACAATTAGGAAGCAAATTAGAAGTGACCAGATAGAAACAGGATTGGGATTTATTTTACACTATGATTTGGGCAGTGGGAACATTTTTTAAAAAATATTGAATTTGAAATATCTAATGACAAAATGGTATTCTCTTAAATATAGGCATGCAGAGGGAGTGAACTTTGGTATAGAAGATTTTTCAGGTGAAATATTGCAACAATATTAGTCTTTAAAAATAAGTTTAAAAAAAAAAATCGTCCGTTTTAAAAGTAGACAAGAAGTGAAGATATTGCAAACAATTTTTACCGAATGTAAGCACTGGAATCCTCTATTGTCTGTGGCAGTGGCATATCTTTGGTTTCAGGCAAAAACAGAACAAGAATGCCAGTGACAATGGACACTAAACCGAGCACAAGCAATGACCAAGGCCCAGGAAACTCCAGGACAAAAGGTGCAATTGCACCCCCTAAACCAGCTGCCAGGGTTGATACCCCAACTCCAAGATTTCTGCAAGTAAAAAAAGAAAAAAAATCATCAAGTTGAAAATCTGTTATTGTAAAATTTTTGTTGCCATTTTTATTACAATTTTCTAGATTAATACACTTTTTGGTGGAAATCAGGAAATATTAGATCCAAGTTTCAGTTTTTGATTTCAAATCATCAAAGTAACTAACAAAAAATTAGCAGCAAAATGATAAAAATTAATTAAAAAATTCTCTCTCTCATATATGTAAAATATATCAATGTACATGCATGATATAATTATTTTATTTGTAGGCTTAAGCCGAATAAAACATTACATAGAAAATTAAAATATTAAAACTTGTTTTGCTATTTAGGCTTTGATGTCTCAATTTGATGGTAAAAACTTCTAAGCAGGGAAAAATTCCTAAGTTTGATGAGAATCCACACTTTAATGTTTACCACATCTAACTTAAGGCTGTAATATCAAATTTAAATAAGAAAGAAGTCTTGTTTCATTAAATATTAAAAATTGAAATGCTAACATTTTATAAACAAAGAAAATCTGGAAATGCTCATAAATTAAATTGTTGATTACAAAACAGTCTTAAAATGTTAATGTTCTTTTTTGGATTTTTTTTCCTTTTTTAACAAAAGCCATGGTAACTGGTAAAATCTGGTGATGTTTTCAGATTAATCTCTTGTCTTTAATATCTTAATATTTTGATTGAAGAAAAGCTGACAGGTATCATCAATGTCAGTGCAAGAATGTTAAAAAAAAAAACTATACTGTTCTTATTCCTTTACATATCATGCTCAGTATCCTTCTTTGGAAATTTTACAAGTTTTAACCATTGTTCTCATCAAAAGAAATGACGATCTGACTTTTCAGTAAACCTTTGTCAGTAGTTCATTTTCTGGGCCAAGTAGTGCAAAAATAGACAATGTGAAGAAACAAGGAGTAGCACCATGAACAATCAAAGAATTTTTATATTCTCTCAAAAGAATACTAGACATTACAAGTAAAGGAATAAGAACATTTTAATGGGTTCAATAAAGGGTTCTGTTTGACATTCTTTAAAGATTAGAGAACAAATTAAAATAAAAACAAGAATCACTATATTATAGTAACAAAAACTTGTCTCTCAAACTACCAGATGGTAATTGTAAGAGCTAAGAGCCATGAATTTTAGTTTTTTTTTTTTATTTTAGAGGGAGGAATAATTTTGTGTTTAAACATCATATTTTTTTCTTTTCTATGAGAAGATGCTGAGAATTTGAGAGGAAAAACCCAACAATGTTCAAAGACAATGAATTTACACAACTCACCGCACAACTGTTGGAAATATTTCAGCACTCATGATGTAAACAATCCCAAAAGCAGCTGTAGCTCCAAATTTACCCACAGTGGCCAACATAAGTTTAAACCAATTTAAATCTACAAAACAAACATATATTGTGAAAAAAATGTAAACAAATACATGAATTATTACTGATGGAAATTTATTACTGGAAGCTCTACACTTGGCCCTGTGCAAATCTATCAATAATAAAGGAATTCTTAAAGAATGCATTTTATCCCTTCAAGCTATCAAATACCTCCTCCATCTCCAAAGTTAATATTTTACTATATGGAAGCAACAAGTTTTTATCATTTGACTAACAAATAAATATAAAAGTCTAGCGAACGACCATCATCATCTATCATCATAAAACAAAATTACTAGAAATTTCAAAAGCTCCAGATGAGTTAAGATTATTTTTATGGAATGCTGTTATCTTCAGCTACAAATTGTAAAAAGAATTTAAGATTTAGTGCAGCTGTTTCAAACTTCATCAAATCTTTTAGGTTATATAGTAAAAGAAAAATGTCACAAAATTTTTATTTTGTTTTAGTTTTTAAAATGGCCACAGATTTGCAACTAATTTTCCACCTAAGTCTGTGGGTTCAAAGATGATGTGGTAGACCCCCTCAAAAAACTCACTTCCATTTTATTATCTCTAAATGGAAGCAACTGAGAATAAATTGTAAAATTTATTTTGAGAGGAAAAGATGCTAGAACCTATGCTTTTTTTTTTTCTCCAGCTATTACTTTCTAAGTCACTTCATTACATTTTCTTCTTTCCAACTCTGGATGATTGTCATTAAGTTTCATTTTTTGCTGTCATCATTGATGCCATCGCTATTTTTTTTAATAAAAGGCAAAATGACGGTTTAAATGTCAACAACCAAATAGTAATAAAAGAAATATCAATGCATTTCATTTCTTGAAGAATTTTATCACTGTATGGGTAAAAATTTTATAAAAATCAAAAGTAATATAAAGAAAAAAATAACATGTTAAAATTTAAGCACATTAAAATGTAAAAAAAATTCTTGAAATTAACAAAAGAGAAGACAAACTATGAATGACATTAAGTGACATGAGTTTTTGGTATATTACATGGAAGTGAATTAATGTTGTTTGTATTGAGTTTTATTTATATAACAGTTATTGATATAATCGAATACATTTGATGAGAAAAAATCCATTGCTAAATGCAAAAAAAAACCTTAAAACTCAGTAATCTGGCTTTGTCTTTTTTGAAAACAAAGATATATCTGTTCAATCAATAACAAAATTAAAGTAAGAAAGATATGAAGTACTAAGAAACTCCTTTTTTTAACAAAGCTAACAAAAGTTTACTTTTTCTGGAAAGAAATATTTTGTAAAAATTGTTTTGTTTCTTATAAACTAAAGTTTTTAATTATGAAACAAAATTGAAACCATCTAAAGTTTCCTGATCTAAGAAGTTATGTTTGGAAACAATATTCTTCTTTAGTAGCCTTTGTGGCCAAGACATCATATATCTGAATATTGTTACTTACAGGCAGGCATTACACTTGCAATCATACACATGAGTCCTCCAAAAACCATGAAACAAAAAAGAGGCTTGAGTCTTCCAACCAAGGAAAGCAGAAAAATACACAGCAGGTAGGCTGGGATTTCTACCAGGGCAGATAAAGAAAAGTTTAAATAAGGATTGCCATCCATTTCAACTGAATTCATTGACAAGCCATAATACAACATTCCATTGATAAACCTGAAAAAAAAACCAAACAAACAGACCTGAAGAGAAACGTTTCATGATCACCAAATTGGATTAAATAAAAACTTTCAATATTTGGAAAATGAGCTTCATTAATATTTCTAAATTATAATCACCTGATTTCTGTGTTTATAACTGCAATACAGTAAAAACAGACCAGTGCAGTACAACACCATTAAAATGCTCTAGCTTGAATAAAGTAATTTCCAGTTGAATCAGGCCACCATTTTAAAAAAACTTTTAACTAAGAATAAATTAACCAAAAAGGAAAAAACTCAAGAAAATAAGTCTTAATTACAAAATGATTTGTCTTGTAAATATATGTTCTATAAATAGGGATTGGCATTTAAGCAAATGGTTATAGATCAAGAAATCAGATATTCTAAATCCACATTAATTACTGACCTCTAAACTGGTAATTTTGGAAAGTTGGTTTGGGCTTTTATTAGTATTTCTTAAAATTGTTTTCAGTTCATAAATAAAGCATTAATTTTGCTATCATTCATGTCATGAACTGACTTATGCTCTGTAAATACAGATAACTATCCACTAGTTTGTTATTTAGTCAACACTAAATATAATGAAGAACAAGAACACAGTTTCACATATCAAAGACCAAATTTTTCAAATACTCATGAAAACATTAATATTTTTTATCAGTATTTCTTTCATACTTTTTCTTTGCTGCTCAGACCCTCATTTTATCACTATTAATAAAAGTTATAGATTAGAAAGTCTAAAAAGACAAGAACTTACATTCATTTATCTCAAGAAGTTTATTTTATTCCAATGGCTGCTTTTGCTGATTTATCTATGAAAATACGATGGCTAACAGAAAATCAAATATCACCACAAATTCATGTCTTTCCACAAACTTAGTTATTTCCAGTCGGCACTATTTACTTATAGCATTTTTGTGATGGAAGGCAACTAAAATTAAGATGAAAGAAATTCTAGTAAAAAATAATGGCTGACAATACATCATCTAATAAAAATTAAAAATACTAATACCATTAGTGTATTTAAAGATAAAATTATTTGAAAATTTTAAATTGGGATTTGTATTATCTATATATATAAAAATGGATATGTCTGTGTGTGTCTCCATTCTAACAAACCCTACTTCTCCAAAACCCTTGGTTTGATTTCAACCAAAATTGGGTCACTTGTTGATCATGACATGAACCTTTGATGCACGCTAAAATTTTTTGAAGCAATTTACAGGATACGGCAGAAATCACCAAAACCTTAGAATTTACAAACTCTTCTCTATCAAGATATCTTATGTGAATTTAACCAAAATCGGATAACATGTAGATCTGGGTCTGAATCTATGATGTACATAAAATTCTTTTGAATCAATGTACAGGGTCTGTCAAAAATCAACAACAAACATAATTTTGGGCGGTCTTTTGCACATTTTTATACATTTCTACAAGATGCTTCATTCAAACTCAAGTGAAATCGTGTCACTGGTAGATCAAGGTCTGCTGCTTTGCTATGCAGACAAAAATTTCATTTGGCACATGGTATGGCAAAAATTATTGGAAAATGTTGCTTTTTACGATCATTTATTTCTCCAAAATGTTTAGTTGTATTCCAACAAAAGTCTGGTCTTTTTTGTAATTTCTACTTTATCATATGCCATAACAATTTAAGTTTTCTCCAAGGTGCCAACCCCTCTAACGTTGCAGGGACCATGGAGCTACTTCTTCTGTGTCACATCATCATCACATCACATTACAGGCTCCTGTAACACCTGCTCCGATTCTTCCAACTGTACAAACATCATTCCCATTTATTGACAAAATTGATCAAACATGAATCCTGTTTTATTAATACAACAAAAACCAATAATTACTTCGCATTTTCTTAACTTATGCATCACAGTAACCTCATACAGGAGCTTTTTGACCTTACCATTTCAATATAGCACTAAAACACCCCAAGCAATACCAGCCTATACAGCTAATATTTAAATAAATAAAGCTTATATTTTGATTCAATACATAAATTCAGACAGAGATTTACATAAAAAGCTACATTTTTAACTAAATGAAAACCTTGGCATTTATGATTTGAACATTTCTGCTCCTGTCTTTTCTTTAAAGTCAGGTTCTCAAAACTACTCATTGACTTTCCATAAAACTTTTATGAGTTGACATTTGATTACAAGGAAAAAATATATGCAATGAAAATAACCAGGAAAGTCACTTTGCCCAATGCAATGAATGCTAAACTATTAATTCTACACTAACCCATTTCTGTTCTGAGAAATATTTCTCAGAAAGAAAGAAAAAATTTAAGACTGAATCAGACAAGAATAATTAATAAAAAAAGAAAGTCTAATCAGACATACCAACTCCACCAAACATTAAGAGAAATTTTTGCCTGATCCCATGTTCTAACAAGATCAAGAATTGTATAAGTTTTGGGTATTTCTTCATTGGCATCTTCCACTGCAGAATACTTTAGTTGTTCAATTGAATCAGCTGGAAGGTTAACTTTGTTCATGCGAGCAATTTTTTCAATCAGATGATCCACCTCATCAAATCTTTTTCTGGAAATCAGCCAGCGAACAGACTCTGGAAGTAACCTTCAATTTTACAAAAAGAAAAAAAAAGATGTTTTCAATTTAATAAAAGAAAAACATACTCCAGTAGAAGAGAAAATTGAGATTAGCTATATGAGCAAAAGTAACTTCTCCAGAACTAATCAAATGAGTCAAAGATGACAGCAACAAGATTTCAATGGTCAAACATTTTTTTTTGAAGGGTTTAAGGAAACTTTAGAAATATTGTACAACTGTGTAATAGTATATGCATTTCATGATTCTAGATCATTCCCTACTTGGCTGGGAAGAAAAACTTATCAGCAACCCAAGAAGGAACTAGGGAAAATAAGGGAGGAAAATGGTAGAAAAGAAAAAAGCTGAAAGAAAAAAATATATAGAAGGTGCATAGATGGAAACAGGAAAAACAGAGGGAGAGGGGTATACATGTTTGGTATAAAGACAATGTATGAAAAATTCAAAGGTCTATAGAAATTAAAAAGTGCAATTTATGACCAATCTATATCTACAATGGAATGTATTTCTTAGCTCAAACCATTTCCCAAAATCTGAGCAAATGACAAAAAATTAGAATTTACTTTAAAATCCATTCTTGGTCAAGCTGAGAATTTTCAACCCAACCCCATACATCCATATTTAAATGATAGTATATTATTTGAATAAATATTCAATTTCAATATTATTAGTTAAATAATAATAATACTCACTTGTGGAAATCTCTTCCAGTTTTTTTTTTCTTTTTTGGCTTCCCTGCCACTTACAATCTTCAAAATTTTAAATGCAACACCAATCACCATCTTCTGTCTTCCTGAAACCTATTCCTTTATTGTCCTTTCTCCTCACTACAGTCTTCTCATTCTACTCCCAATGTGTCTTCTCTCACGCTCCTCACTTGCAGAACTTTCTTCAGTGTCAATCATTATCTTTTGTATTCTAAATTCTTGTTCTTTTATTGTTCTCTCTCTCTTCTTAATGTTTTCTCTTTCCTCATATTATAACACACCCCTTGCATCTTAATAGCATTATTGTCTTGCTTGGAGAAATGATTAAAAAAAAAAGAAAAACGTTAACAATTTCCCATTAGTGGTTTGAGGCAAGTAACAAAATTACTGCCCTTGCAACATTAATCAAGAAGGCTGATCAGCCTAACATATTTTGTTTACACATTAATGTTTATAATAAAAAAAAAATAAAATAAAATATACATAGAATAATTACTGTTTTAGAATTTAATATTCAGTATCTGGAAAGTCTTGTAATTGTATTCTGTAATGGAAACCATCCCAACATTAGAAAAAATATATTTTACGTCTACTGTCTGGATTCTAAAAACTGATAAAATATTTTAAAATGTTTCTTTTTCATTAACACTTTTAATTCAATGCTGAGACAAGGGAAAGCATTTACCCCTGCGAAATTGTACAGTATCTACATTAATTTTATGTTTTGATTAAAATATGAAAGAAATTTTTTTAAATCTTTAAAAATAAAGAAAAAGATTTTAATATTTTCTGACTGGTTTTATAATTATAGTTAAAAACTTAATCACAGTATCTTGTCTGTAATTTTTAACAAAACGTATATATATATATATATATATATAATTATTTAATTACTTAGTTTTTGGTTATAATTAAATTAGACCAGTACACTGTTGTATTAAAAACTGTTTAATAATCTTGTAGAACTTTTGTATATATTTCATTTGTAAACAAGATATTACATGACCTATAAAATACCTATTAGGGTCATACAACCATGGATGAAAACGTTATAACTTCTAATTTTGAAAATTGCATGTTCAAAACATCCCCCTTATGTGAGCGTTCATAGAAAAAAAACGCTAAAAATAGTTATTGCAAATCACCTGAAGACACCACATGGTAGAAACCTAGGTCGCATAATAACTTGTTTACAAAGAAAAAATATGAACACACACAGAGTGTGCGATGGATAAAATGTTGTTATTTTATATTTTTAATATGCACATTGTTTTTGATTTTGTCAGCTGCACACTAGAGTAGGGTCGGTTGGGCATTAACAGTGAGAAAAAGAGCACCGTAACACAATTCCCTCAGTAAAAAATTTGGAAACAGCATTCTGTACAACTTGACATTCACACTGGAAGCTCCATTGCGAACTTTGAGAGTGTCTGGATGTCATTCTGAGTACACTGCAGAGGATTCAGAAAGAGTTGGATGAGTCTCATGGCTATTACAAAGGTGCTTGGAGAAATCACTAGTGATAGTGGTGTTATGAACTTCATCCTTCTACAGGGCCTTGAGGAGGTAGTGCCAACCTGGGTCAAGAGAGTGGCTGCTGGAAGACCCTATTGTCTCAAAACAGAAGCAGGTGAACCTAGTCATGGCTATCAGACAATTTCTGTGACCACATCACCTCTCACATCTAGCTACTTAACTCCCCAGACTACAACCCCCGCTTGTAACTCTAAAGATAAAGGATTATGACAGCATTCACCAATTTAAATACAAAGACCATCCAGAAGAGTTGCAAGAGATTCTAAAGTTGTCTAGAGTTCATGGTTGAGGCCAATATTATTGAATAAATTTACTCTTTAGCATTTCAAGATATTTTTGTGTAATTTGTCAGTGTTATTTTTATTTCTGCATAATTTAAACAGATTATTCATCGCACCATGTGTGTGTGTGTGTGTGTGTGTATATATATATATATATATATATATATGGTATAGGAAAAAATGACAAACCCATAAAATGGAGTGGATAATCCAAAAAATTTAAGCTAATTAATATAAAATATTAAATAGATAAAAATATCAAGCAGAATGAATATGATCCAGAGCAATAGGATATACAGAGAAGAAAACTCAACACATAATTAAACAGTTATAAATCCAGAATTTATTTTGGCAGTTGTAAAAATAAAAAAAAATGCTTTCTCAAACCCGAAAAACCAAATGTTATATTTAACTCAGAATATACAAAAAAGTTTTGTACAAAGAAGAAATAAGGTAAGGTGAAGGGTAGGTGTATATACAGTTAAACATTGGAACAACAGAACTGGAAGTGTCACAAAAATAAAGAACATATACATAAAAATATCTTAAAGGAAAAATAGAGAATAGATATAACCATACACAGAATAAGCACAGACATATAATAGGCCATATATGCACACAATAATATATACACGCACAATAATAACACAAAACTAAAGATGACCAAACTGGAGAAGAAATACAAATAAAATTGCAAAAAGAAAGAAAAGGGGTCTATATAATAATATACTTACCATCACAAATAATTAGCAATCATAAAAAATTTTAAAAAGTTAAAAATGATAATTAAAGATTCCCAAGAAAAAATATGCAAAAATAAGAAAAAAGATTCACAAAAATGATCATAAAGACAAAAAGAACTTGTAAAATCAAGAAAAAAAAAGGAAAAATAATAAAAAAATTGCAGACATAAAAGCAAAAAAGCCAATACAGTAAAAACTAAAGATAATAAACAATCACAAGTGGTTAACTATCACAAAAAGAAAATCAAAGTTTTGAATATAAATAAAAATAGTAAAATAAAAGATCACAATAGAGAAAGAACAGCTGAATTTTCTAGAAATTATTGGTAAGGAAAAAAGTCTAATCCTACAAAACAGGTTAAATCTATTTTTGTGACGGCATTTATAAATGACTTCACTGTTCGTTTAAAAGCCAGTTATTACCACTAAATTTGATTAATTTTATTTTTTCATCTAAGCATAGGTTACATTGTTGTGCGTTGTGGGGCATTGGATATCGGCTCGGAACAAGAAATCAGGGAGCCGAGTTCAAATTCCAGCTGAATTCATTGCATTCACTTACGCGCAAATACCCTTGGGAAATGTATTAATCCTACTATTCCTTCTAGTTATGGGTTAAATAACAAGACAGATTGGGTTCTATAGCCTTGGTCGGCAACCAGTCTACCGCAGAAAGCAATAGCAACCTACTGCGGGATAATATTCTGCCCAGTCAGTCATGTCTCTTTTGAGACATGATCGCCCAAGTGTGTATCACGTATAGCACTTAACTGACTGATAGGTTACATCTATTTCTAAAGCTAATGGGAGTTTGAGATTTCCTATAATCTTCCATTCAATCTATAAAGAGTGTTCTCTATCTTTTAATTCCCAAAAATAGTTAGAGCAGTCTGTGATTTAAGATGGGGGCCTAGAGAAGGAATATTTATGATTATAAAATCTGTTTCTAAGATCCAGCAGAAATTCCAAAATATACTTTTCATTCTTTATCATATTCCACAGGAAAAATAGTTGCTTGATATATGACTTTATACCTCCAATTTGGACAGTTATCTTTAAATCTACAACTACAGGGGTGATTTGTATTTATTTACTGATTGTTATAAAAATTATCTAGTATTTTATAATTATTATGAGAATTAATGATGCTGTTAATATTGCTAGCGCAGGAATAAGTAATTTTTAATGTTTTTCTATTAAAGATCTTATTTAGTGAATTGTTAAAATTAAAATGTTTATTGATCAATTGGCAAAAGGGAGGGGGAGTGCACCATAAACCTTTTCTCTTTCTATTTTTAGACTTATTAATACCAGTTTCATTGGGGGATTTTAGATAGAATAATTCCTGTTTAAACCCACTTTTTTTGAGATTGTTATTATTAAATATTTTGCTATTGGAGGATAATTTATTTATCCTAGTATTAACAGTAGTGAAAATTTGTTTTACCATTTAGTGGGGATGGTTAGAATTAACATTAATATATATTGAAGACTCATTATTTTTATGATATGGCTTAAAAGTATTATTTGAGAGATTCAAAGTAATATCCAGAAAATTAACTATTTTAAGTTTTGAAGAATCCCTTATTACTTTCTTTTGTATTTTAGAGGATAGAGGACCATTGCTATTAGGTATGACAAGAAGTCCATCATCCCTATACAGTCCAATTTGTTTGGATTCAATAATCCTACTACTAATGCCCACTAAATCAGCTATTTGAACAGTCAAAAGCACCCGTAGGGACATTAAAATTATCACAGTTACTTTTTAACCAAGTAGAGTTCTTATAGGATAATACCAATATTCTAGACACTAAAATAACTTTATATTCTTCATCAGTAATATCTACCATCTTAGCAAAATTCAGATTATTCAACAATAGATCATTATAAATAGAAGGATAGAAATAATGTCAAATTGAATGAAGGTAGCCTTATCTTTATTTTTAATGCTATTAAACCATTTAATGGTATCAGAAGAATCTTTCAACAGATTATTAAAAGAAGATCTTTGGATAATGTTAATTATTTGTTTGATTATACTTTTGAAAATAAGCCCTAATTCAGTTATGAAGGAGTTAATTAATCTGGTTTGAAGTTTATTGTCAAAGTTAGGTTTATGGTCTTTTAAAAGTATATAAGCATTTTTAAGGTGGATTTTATTCATTCTATCTTTAATGTTAAATTTGCTAGCAAACTCAGCAGTACCTAGATTAATTTTCGAGAAAGTTCCTTAATCTTTATTGATGGATTTATAACCATTTAATTATGTGTTGAATTTTCTTCTCTATATTATAAATATGTGTGTGTGTGTGAGTGATTGAGGGAAAAAGATTGTAGCATTTTTTAAAGTGAATTTTTAAAACAATATTCAGATATTCTTACATAGAATTCAATTATAGATGTCATTTTGTTCCACTATATTTTACTATCTTCGAGGCAGCTTCATGATTTTATCCTCCCAGAACTTAGCATTTTCTAAGTGATTAACTGGTTTTTAAAGGTTTCCAGAAAATTGAAGTTAAGTTCCTTAATTTGCTCTTATTGAGAAATGAAATTTAGAGAATTTTATCGGGATCAAAATAAGTAGTAAACCAAAAGTGCAAGATCAGGTTACTACAGAGAGTGTGCAGTAAGACATTTCTACCAAACTGTAGCAATGTCTACCAGGTCTGCAAAGAGATAATCTGGCAATAGCCTGATGGAAGACAACACCATTCTCATTGACCTAGTCCAAACATTTGTCATCAATATGTATCTGTGAAATTAGAAAATGCAAACCATCTTTTGAAGTGGTTGATGTTTTCTTGCTGTCTTTTTCCACTCTATATTGTTGCATGCAACCAATCTATTTTTTATCACTTCTCATTGTTCTTTCCAAAAATGGTCAGCTTTGTTGCATTTAATCAAAAGAAACAATGATGAAAACTCAGTTCATTAAATGTTTTTCTATAAAATTATGAGATACACAAACATTGTAGCAATTTATATCTCTAGGTGTTTCCAAATGCCTTATAAACATATTTCACTTGTGAAGTATCTCTGTGAGATTCCATATTGTGTGACATGAATTGTTTTTAACCAGTTTTATTTCAGTTGAGTCATCATCAATAACTGCAGGCCTGCCAGAATGATCTTCCAGATAAAAATTTCAATTTCTGAACCTAGCAAACCACTTACAAACAGTCTCTCATCTATGACACCTTAACATAGTGTAATGGTTAGCAAGCTTACTCCCTAGAATCATTACAACTGAGTAGTGAGTTCAATCCTCACTGGGTGCCCCATACTTTCAGCCTTGTGCCACATCTAAGCTGCACTTAGAAAATCACCTCATCTATAATATCATCTCTATAAATGGCACATCTTTTTTTTTACTGTTTCTACAATTTTGTTAACATAAAAAAACATTTTAAATTCACAACCTACATATGAATCATAGAGAAAGCTGTGATGAAATGTCACTTTTCAGAATAACAGTGTATAATACTTTTCCCAGAATATCCAAATACTAGGTGAAGCATATAGATACCCGACAGATATGTCAAGCTATACTGAAATTATTGAAAAAAATGTTAATCAACTCTCTAAAATCTTACCACATTTGATGGTATAATGTTTTTGTCCAAAAAAATGACTAAAAAAAATATTCCCCAGGTTTTATATATGAAGTTGAAATATATAAGCTAATGTTTACCCAGACGCCAAAGACGACCAGTAATTGCTTAACTCCATAATTCTATGTAATCAAATATGCTATGCATGAAATTTCAAAGCTTAGATCTAATTTGGGATAGTAGAATATTTTTAAAATGTCTCATGACACAAAGCAAAACTACATGTTTAAAAAAAAGTAAGATTAAAAAAAAGTTCTTACCACCAGTAAAAGATGTAGAGGATACAAGGTAAATTGATCACCAATTCAAGATGGCTCCAATCTCGTACAAAGTAGCTAATACCAGCAAGAATGATTAAGCCAAAACTGAAGACAATATGGAGTAGAAATCCAGATCCCATTCTGTATTTAGGGCCAATAATTTCCATTGCTGCTTAAAAACATATAAAAGCTAAATGAAATATAAAAAATATTTGATTGGGAAAATAATTTCTATGAAAGGACTTTTTAAAGAAAATGCTTCTTTATTCATACTTGTAGTGCAATTGATACAAAAGTAAACCAGAAAAGTTCTTCATGGACAGAATAAAAACGTGTGTAAAATAGTGACTTAATAATTTAAAGAGAAATAAATTTACTTCATTTGGATACCAGTTTCATCTGATCTAAAACATGTTTTGTAGAATGGGAAACCTTATTATCAGTAAATGTATGCACTTTATTTTGCCAGATATCAACATTACATTAAATTGGCTACATGCAGTGATGCTGATAGCTTTTTAATTTAATGAGTTCTGGGACCCACAAATTTGATTTGAATGGGTTCCCAGGAAATTCTGTCAGTCCAAACTATAGTGTCTTAATAAATTGTAGTATTAAACTGCAGGGCTCCAGACTAAGGGGTTTTTTTTTTGTTTTTTTAAACCATCATCCCCCAAAAAATTTTTAATTGTTCTGAATCGCTTAAATTGACAGAACAAATTTTTTTTTCTAAATTAAAATTAAATTCTTACATTTAAAACAAAAACATTATTTACACTTAATCACAGTTCAATTAAGGGAGTATTTAGGTACCTTCACTAAATTGCTGAAAAAACTGCATAGTATGACAAAAAAGGTTCCAAACTTAATAAAAACAAACTTTTTTCAACAAAATATTTATGTTATTATTAAGAGGAAAGATTAAAGCAGTTTGTAATTATTTTTTGAAATTTTTTAATCCATTCTAACATGTTCAAAATTTTGGTAAATTAAGGACATTATAGTCTGAAGAAAAAAGTTTTTTCAATTCATAAAGAAATTTTAAAAGAATTGTTTTCATTTTTTTATTATAATAATTTATAAAGTTTGAAAAATGTTTTAAAAATACTTCAAAGATTTGTTGGCATTAGTTATGAAGTTATTAAGTGAAGACTATATTTACTAATCGAACATTGAAAAGTTTAATACAAATTGTCAAGCCTTCATATTTTTTAAATAATTTTACATTTTTTTATGTATTTGAAGTTCTTTTTTTGCAGGGTAATTTCTGTGTGTTAAAAGGTAATGTGTTTCACAGTTTCTTCACTTTACAGAAAAAAATTGGGACAGTCATGTCACTTGTGACTACCATAGTAACTTAGCTCATCTCGCATTTGACTGTCATGACATGTCAAATCATACAGGAAAGTTTAGAAAAATCAACACTGTGTTTAAGAAATAGTTTTATTCTAAATTTCATCCTATAAATAAGTAATACTTGTGTAAATCAGATTATTTTAACATTAAATTTGCTAATTTTCCAAAAATAATGTGTCAGAGAAGTATATTTTATTTTTGCAAGATCTTTAAAATCAAGAATCAACTTTTGTTTAATAAGTGTCGATTGCTAAAAAAAAATTGTCCAAAAAATTTAAAAATTAAAACAAAATTGAAATTTTTTTTATTCCAATCAATATAATTACTATTTGAAATACACCAGAGCATATTGCTTACTGGAAATAATAAATTTAATCATTTAGCTTTCAATTCAAGCTAAAATAAAACTTTTAAAACATTTTTAAAATTTAATTTTAAGACTTAGATATCGAAAATGAGTGGAGGTACCTAATTAATTTTTCTTTTGGAGTGAATTTGCAGAAAAAATCAGTTTTATTTACTTTTGAATGTTTCTTTCAGGTGCTAAAAAAATGACATAAGACTTTTGTGTAGATTAGTCCACTCATTTTCAATAACTAACTTTTAAATAGAATTTTTAAAAATAAAAAAGTTTTTTTGAAATTTTCATTTTAGTTTTAATTTAATTGAGATTTTTTTTTTATTTTTCAATTTTTCAGTCATTTTAGAGCAATCAACACATTTGTAAACAAAAGTTAATTCTCTGTTTTAAAAATCTTCCAAAATAAAATATACATTTGTGACACATTATTTTTGAAAATTACCAAATTTAATGTTAAATTAATGATTTACTTATTAATATAAATAATTACTTATTTATAGGATAAAATTTAGAATAAAACTATTTTACTATTTACCGTGTTGATCCTTCTGACCTCTCCCCGTATTTGATGTGTGATGACAGCCAAACAGATGTGAGATAAGATAAGTGTACGGCGACCGAAATTGACAAAGTTGTCCAAATTTTTTTTCCTGCAAGAAACCATGAAATGCATGACCTTTTAATGTACACACAGAAATTACCATAAAAAAACTTCAATTACAAAAAAAAAATTAAAAATTATTTTAAAAATATGATGGCTCAATTAAAGTTTTCAATTTTCAATTAGTAAATATAGTCTTCACTTAATAACCTAATGTCTACAAGTTTTGAAATATTTTTAAAATAGTTTTGAAACTTTATAAATTATTATAATTAAAAAAATGAAAACAATTCTTTTAAAGTTTCATTATTAATTGAAAAAATTTTTTCTTCAGAAAATGTCCTTAATGTTGAAATGTCCTTAATTTATATGATTTTTTAAAGCAATTTAAAAAAAGCTTATCTACTTAAATAATGTCATAGTTTTATTGTATTTTTTATTTTACTATTGGGAGCAGATTTTCAGAAAAAGGGCCAAATGGTTGGGAAAAAAAAATTTAGATGATGAGTCCTGCATTTAACTAATAAAACCAATTTTGCCTACAAAATTTAATTTCTTGAAATTTTATGAATTTACGTGGAGTGGGGTAACATATATAAAAAAAATTATTTCTACCAAGATTTTTAAAAAATAATAGTTTCAAAAATAAGGTAATTCATTTTTTAATAATCTTGAAAGTTTCGTTAAAATCCAACAATTATTTGATTTTTGCAAGAATTTTCAAATTAATGTATTTTTCACCGGAAAAAAAACTGATACTACAGTTTCCATTGTAACAATTTGGTTACTCGCTAACTAAAATCGAAACAAGTTTTTTTTATCATAATTTCGAACATGTTAGAAAGGATAAAAAAATTTTTTTTTTAAATAGTCAAAAAATACTTTGATCTTTTCTCTTAATAAAACCTGAACATTTTGATGGAGAAAGTTTGTTTTTATTAAGTTTAACTTTTTTTCTTCATACTATGCTGTTTTTTCAGTGATTTAGTGGCAATTCCTACTTTTGTACAGCTGAAGGAATTGTTGGTACTCATGGCTTTAATCCATCCCCAATAATGGTATTGGTAAGGTTCGTTTTTGATGGCCTCAAATTATTTTGAAAAAAATGTATTCAAGTTGGGAATTAGTTCAAAGCAATTTTTTTTTTTCTGAGAAAGGGGACTTTCTTTCACTTTCTTTGATAAAACAACTGAAGCCATCTAACCTCCACTTTGTACCCTATCCTGTGTAATTCATTTCACCTCACTGACCTATCACAAATTTAATTGTTCAGTTTCCATCCAAGAAAGCAAATAACAGTTTGAAATGGCGATGGTAAGAAAAAAGAAAACACACAAAAAAAGGAGATAAATTCTCGTTCTGATATTTTTGGTGGAAATTTCCAGTTCAAAATAAAACTAAGCTACTTTCTGCCATTTAGCTGAGAACCCACATATATTGTTTTTTATTATGGAAAAATTGAGGTGTGTCCCTGGGACACATTTCTTGCATCCTTTTATATTTTTATGCATCAGGAGGTATACCTATCATCATCTTTGTACATGTATGCATGATCATATGCTAAAACTGGTAAAATTGGCTACATTTATGCACAATCACAGCTATATAAGTAGAGTTAAGAATGTGAATTTAAAAAAAAAAATGAATGTGAGGCCTGCATCTCATTAAATTTTGAAATTGTTCAAATCTGAACTCATGTATTTGCAATCAGATATCAGATTTATTTATATAATGAGAAACTGAAAAAATTATTTCAACTGTATGATGTATCATTTTATAAACAGTATATATATATATATATATATAAATTCAAATTTGTTTTTGAATTAAGATAAATTTAATTTACATTGCAAATCTCTATGTTTAGAGATTTTACCACGTCTTCAGGCAATGTTGAATAATTGTGGTGAAAATGATTTACATTTGAATGTTTGTTATTTAAAGAGTTAAATATGGAGGGGAAAGACAGAAAAAATTTAAATTTTATGTGTGCGTTTAATTTAACTAATCAGAATGAAGTTTGGCTTTTAAATTTGAAAATATAGGTTATGTGTTGGGGGATACAAGGCTTTGTCTTTCCAGCTTAACGGGAAAGTGTCATTTTCTTCAGCTAGAGACTAGACCGCTTTTTTCCAGTGCAATGTATACATTATTGCTACAAGGTTATTTTCTTAGATTTCTATGTATCCCAGCCATTTTTAAAAACAAAAAGAAGAAAGAAAACATTTTTTATTTTTGATCTGACTTAAAGGAACTTTTGGTATGATTAAACCATTTCTTAAAAATAAAGATTTATTAAATAAAAGTAATGAAATTAATGTCATATGTAAATGTTCACCTTAGAATATGGTTAATAATTCTTTGTAGAAGAATATCAGTTAACTTGCATATATCTGGTACTTTGTTTTGTATTGATATATTAATTTAACCGATATTAAAATTTATGCAAGCTAAGAGTATATGAAAAATTGATGAAAAAAATGCACTCTGAACTAAAATTAAAAATAGTTTAATCATACCAAAAGTCCCTTTTTAAAAAAGTATATGCTGGAGAACTTGAGATTCTAAACCTGTTAGTTCTCTTCACCTGAATATATAGACACACAGAGATACCTCTCACATTATTAGACACTTCATATTTTATCAAAATTATTTATTGTAGTCTAGAGATTTATTTTCTAAATGATAACATTATCTGCACAGATAAAAACAAATAGCAACCATCTGTATGAATTCTTTTTAATTTCAAACTCTAAAATTATAAGCCATGTTGTGAGTTTGAAGCTTTAAAATGGGTTGTGAGATTGGTTTGACAGACAGAGAAATATTTAATTTCAGAGCTTGTAAAACCAAAAGCAAAACGAAAATGATCAACAGGTACCATTGAATTGTGAAAAAAGTTTATTGGAGATCTTGAGGAATTCTAATGCAGGTCTGATTAGAGCAAGTTGAGGAATTCATCTTGCTGATCAATGTCCTGTATTAAACGAAAAGTTATAAAAATTCATCTTTGTCAAATTATGAAATATTGAAAAGAATAAGACATCAGGTCCTAAGTGGCAAAACATGTAAAACTGCTAGTCTTTGTTTAAAAGACATCTATAAGGAAAGGGACAACAAAATATATGAAAACTGATTTTCAAAAGTTCTTTTCACTAAAGAATTCCATGCTACTTTCAATAGGCTAAAAATCTCAAAGCCTGGGTAGCTACCAACAAAAACCAGCTCCAGAGATTGAGATGTTGACAAGGCGGAGGTGATATGATGTTTTGGAATAGGATTATATGTAGACAGTGAAGTGGCAGACTAATGTCAAGTTCCAGACAGTGTTAAGATAATTGTTCAGACATGCATTGAATTTTTGCAACTGGGGTGCAAGAAGAAGAAACACAATTTTGCAATAAGTTGCTAAATATTTTCAGAAAGATTATTTATATGTGCATTACATTTGGTAAAAGAAAAATCAACTAATGGAACATCAGAATAAAGAGGTTTCAATTTGATCAAAAAGCCAGCTTGTTTGTTTGAGCTGGACATGAAAACTTGCAGAGAATTTTAGCAGATAGCAGTTTATCAGCAAGGATGAACTTTGGAATGGTATTCTAAATTCTTTGAAATCTTTCAAAATAATGCTAGATAAGCATCCGTTGATGCAAGTAGTACATCTTACTCTACCAATCTAAGTCTGCTCACAAAATCAATGGATGAAAGTTTTCTAGTTTCAGAACATGGAACAGGCATTTCACATTACTGTTATCATTAGAACTTTGAAATCATTACAATAAAATAGTTTTCAATGTTCTGTTCAAAACATTTGTTTTTGTAAACTTTACAAATGTTATGCAATTATTGTTTTTAATTAAAAATTATCATTTCAGTAAACTAGCTTATAATATGTAACTTGGTAAATCTGGTAAAATGAATAAAACTGTTGCTACATTGTAAGATCAACGTGTTGACTATAATTTATATATATGTGAAATTTATAACACATCAATAGTGGAAATACTTCTGTTAATTCTTTCATTAGTTTTTTAAAAATTAGGAAAAATAAAAAACATAATGTGAGACGATGCAGTTTATGTTGTGTGTTGGGTGGGGTGTTGTGGTGTGGCATGGAAGTAATTAATTGAGAATTTATGTCAAACTAGGTATAAGCATCTATACTGAAATTAGGTAAGTATTTCTTTATTTCTTCTCACATATAGTATATCCTAAGTATTTATAAGATTCAGCTCAAGTTAGCAATAATAAATATTATAATTTTCTTTAAAAAATCTATGTATCTAATATTTTTGCATGTTACTGTGTGTGTATATATATATATATATATATATATATATATATATATATTTATTTATTATAAATTATGTTTTAGAACATGTACATAATTTCTTCTATATATGTCCTCTTCTCTACAATCATATGGCTGTTTCAGTGTTTGGAACCCAAATACATCATCGGGAGAAATAAAGGTTTGGAATCATTCTCTGTTTATATTTGGTTCGTTGTTGTCGTGGGGGTTGGTTGGGGTTATTGGTAATTAAGTTAATGTGTCTCTCGTTTTGACCGTCAGACCCTCGAAGAATCCAGTGTGTAAGTGCGAAATTGTTGATTAATGGTATTATCTGTTGGAATGTACGTCCTATTGGTCGGGTATATCTTCCGGTTAGAATTTCTAAGAGGGCTTCATGTTGAGTGGTCATTTTTATGGTTGGCTATCGTTTCATTGATTGATGTCTGCTGTTAGTGGACCTAATTCATGTATTTAATTTGATCCTGTGTCTAGGTTTTCACTTTGGGGTTTCTTAGATAGACGTGATAAAAGTGGGGTGTTTTTCTTTTGAATTTTGATTTTTTCGGTATGGAATATTTTTTTATTTTATAGGATTTTTTTTTAAATATATTTTTTTTATATTTTATAGTCAAGTTTGGAGTATTATTGTATTTAGGCAAAGTTATTTCAAGAAATCTAAATTTGTATTCTTTAGGAAGTGAATGCAAATTAGCATTTTATCAGTTTTTTGTATAAAGTTGTATGTTTAATCTTAATTTTAAGTTTAGAGGGTCGGTTTTTTTTCTTTTAATTTTTTTATATTCTTTTTTCTATAAATTATCGTTTGGAATTCTATTTATTTCTTTTAATTTTTTAAATATTTTATTTATTTAGATATTTTTGCAGGTATTAGATCTTGCTTTAAGGATTTATTACATCGATTTTTTCTATAGCATTTTTTATCTTTTATAATAATAAAAATATCTATTCAAATTTCCAGTACTTTTTTGTGTGATTGTAGGTTTAGATCTTATGTGTGCTTACAGTTTATTTTTGAGTATGATATAATTATTCTGAAGTAGTATATTTAATCTTGATTTTGAATATATGAATTTTGATTCTTTTTTGAGTTTGGGAGCCATTTGTTTAATTTTGATTTTTCAAGTACGGAATATTTTTGTATTTAAGTAAGGTTATTGTGTTAAGTAAGGTTATTGGTGTAGGCTTTAGTGATAGACCTTGCTTTAAGGATTTATTGGATCGATTTTTTCTATAGCATTTTTTATCTTTTATAATGAGAATATCTAATCAAACTCTTAGTATTTCTTAGCATGATTGTAGGGTTAGGTCCCTAATGTACTTGCAGTTTACTGTGGTTTCATGTCTCTGATTTAAGAGCTTGTTACTATTTATATATTTAAGGATCTCTATTTTTTCTTGAAGGCAAAGAAAGCATGGTTCTTTTATAGATTTTGCTGTTCTTGCTTTTTTGAGACTTTTCCATTTGACCTTAGGGGTTTTATTTTCGTTTTTTAATTTCCAAAAGTGTTTGGAGAGAGATGTCATGTTTTGTTTTTCTTTGTTATTGAAGGATGAGAGGTGATTGTAAAAGCGCTTTTTAAATACGTTCATGGTATTCCCAATATATATTTTTTCTTCTTTAGGATTTTCTGAGGATGAAATCGAACACATATATATCAGAGATTTCATCAGACATTTATTGGCTATTTTTCTTTTTTCTCTCCTCATTCTATACTCACTCAGATTATATATATATATATATATATATATATATATAAATTAATAGTGGTAAGGGTTTCATAAAAAAAAATGAATATTTACCAAAGATAAAGCAACATCCATATATGCCCACCTGTGATACACCTTGGAGGAAATACAAGAATATAAATAACCAGACATTTTTGGCCAATGTCACAACAATTCCAGTCATCAGCACAAGAGCTATTGTCAGGAAAAAGCACAGACGACGACCAAATCTGTTCAATAGATTAAAATACATGAATAAAAAGAGAATAATTCATTAAAAGTAAATAAACTTGCAATTGTAGAACAAGTTCAAATTATTTAGAAAGAAAAAGAACATCGATAACAAATTATTTAAAATTAGGACAGACCTCGATGAAAGTGATTCAATTTATTGCAAATGAGGAAGGACATCAATGAAAGTAATTCAATTTATTTCAATTAAGGAATGATTTATGAAAATAATTCACATCATTTGAACTTAGAAAGGACATCGATGAAAGTGATTTAAATTATTTAAAATGAGAAAAGACATCAATGAAAGTGATTCAAATTATTTCATTAATTGAAATAATTTGAATTATTTTCATTGATATTTTCAATGATTTATGAAAGTAATTCAAATTATCTAAAATAGTCATGCTGATCAGCCGCTCTTCTAGATCCTTTCTCCAGAGATCTAACCTTGAAACTACTTTGTGTCTTCAACAACCTTCCTGTTACCATCAGTCCCAAATTGTTATCTAATCTGATAACACAACTATTTACTCTTGTGTTAATAGCAAATCCAATTTTGCTAATATTGAAAATGACCTTTTAATCAGTTGTTAACTGGGGCAAGAAATGGCTTATTAAAGCCTTCAGAATGAGACTGCTGTCTTTTAATCTTAGAGAACCATTTTTGCCTTCCATCATCATGGCTGATGCCAACCTATGCTTTTCACTGACATGAAGTGGAGCAATTATATTAAATCAATTGAGAAAAGTTGGTTCACAGTGTCATGCTAGACAATTTTTCTTGCCAGAATCTATTTTGTACATTTATAAATCTACCATTTGTTCACTAATTGAATATTGCTGTCACATCTGGTCTGGTGTCCTTGCTGAGATTCTTATCAAAATCCAAAGAAGAATCTGTAAAATTATCAATCCTGATCTGGCATCTCAGCTTCAGTCACTTTCCCATCACCATAACGTAGAGTTCCTGTGTCTTTTTTATAAATATTTTCATGACAATTGTTCTAATGGGCTTTCCTCTTTGGTATCTCAACCTCATGAATTTAAGTCCAGTACTAGATTGGCAACTAGGTCTCATCATTTTACTGTTGAAATAGCTAGATAAAACCATAAGCTCTATTCTAATAGTTTTTTCTTCTCACCTGTGGAACTGTTCCAGCTTCTTGCTTTCCTATCACCTACAATCATCAAACAATTTATAATGCAATATCAATCACCATTTTCTGTCTTTCTGAATTCTATTTTTTATTTTATTTTCTCCTCACTAACATTTTCTTATTTTCTTTCACTCTCAGTAACCCCTTGTGTTTTAATGGTAGCATTATGACCTTGCAGTGGGTAAAATGACTAAAACAAAAAAAAATGAGGAAAGACATCAATAGAAATAATTCAAATTATTTTAAATGTGGGAGGACATCCATGAATGGAAAATTAACTCAGCTAAGGAAAATAAATAATTTTAAAAATGAGAAAATTTATTAAATAAAATACAGAATTAATGTGAAATGTATTAATTCTGCTCACAAGCCTCACCTGTCCGACACTTGGCCAAAAAACACAGTCCCCACAAATCGACCAAACATAAAAACTGATTTGATGTTGCTTACTAACCACTTCTTGTCACAAACAAGATCAAACTGGAAAAATAAAAAATATAAATTTATAAACAGAAGCATCACTAAAATCCTTCAAACATAAAGAGATATTACATAAGGTAGTGCCATGAACTTGGAGTATCCAGTGGAAATCAAACTCACTAGTCTTAGCTTGCAAAACTAGATTGCTAACCATTCCTCTATGAAAAGGCTCACATATCCATTATTTAGTTGAAGATGACAATGGCTTCATCTGAAGTTATGACTTGGATTATCATGAGGCAACCAACCAACCAACCAACCTCTTCCTCTCTCTAATGAGAAGATATTGTCAATACTTCTGGGGACAGACGGCAATTCATAATATTCTGTTTTGGAATCATAGTTGTTTTTCTTTGAGACTAATTGTCAACTAAGGCTAAAGAATTCAGTTCATTATGCAGTTTTATCCATAGCTAGTGGGTAAAAAGATGAAGTCATGTCATTCCAAAAGGTAAAGTGAACACAAACCAGTTTCAGGTAGAACTTGAATTTGGTTCACCAATTTCATTTTTTGTACTGTTAAAACTTGTCTTGTGTGTTGGGGACACAGATTAGGTTCACTTAGCAGTAAGGTGAGATTAGTTTGTTAATCACTTCACATTGAAACATGCACCTTGTCTCTTATATTAGTATTTACAAAGTTTAGCTTAGTGTAGAACAAGGCAGGGATGCATTTATTTTTCTTTTTAGTAAATTTAATAAAATAATGACAATGAAAACATGTTTTGATTGCCATTATTTTATTAAATTCCTTGCATGAAAAGAATTTAAATGTAAGGAAAGTTCTAATAAATGTATCAATATAACTAAATCTTCCAAAAAAACATTTATTGGAAAAGCAGCCACTTTTGCATAAAAGAAAAATATTCAAAATAATGCCAGATAAGCAACCGTTGAACTAAGGCTGCAAGTAGTATATCTTACTTGACCAATCTAAGTTGTTTTGTAATTGTAAAGTTCCATTTGATTCTTATTGATTAGAGAAAGATCCTATATATTTCATCCATAAATACTTCAAAGCAATTCATTTGTTTGATAGACTCATCCAAGTTGGCAATGATAACTATAGCAGTGTTAAATTATGATCTTGGGAAAATCATTTCAAACTTTAGGATTTAACCCCAAATATGGCATGGTTTTCAAGTACTTTCTCATCATGTTGCACGTTAAGATTGTCTCCCAGGGAAATATTGACAAATTGATCAAATGTGATATTTAAACCAGTGTATCATAATCAAAATGGTAACATTCTAACCAATGCCCAATATGTCTCTTTAGAATGTGGCTGGTTTTCTCCACAGATTCCTCTTTTATATTACATTCAGCAATACTTGCTCTTTTCTTTATCTTTATGATTCTTCTTCCTCCATTTGATCAAATTTGTTAAATAGCTTAATTAATGTTTTCTTCAGTTCCACTTCAACACACTCTGAATATTAAATTTTCAAAGACTTCCTTGTTGTGTTCCTAACATCTAACATTTCAACTGCTGCTTTCTGATTTTTAGAAGCATTTCATTGTTATTCCTTACAACTTTTGTTGAACACATGGTCTTTTTATGATGTTCACAATCTTCATTTATGTTGCTTCTAATTATTGTTGTCAATTGTGATGAAATTATCAAACATTTATTGTCATGTAGTAGTGTTTAGACTGCAGGACATTCCAGCACTCTTTTCTTTATTTCTAGTTATTCTTTGATCATTTAATATGTTAACTGATGTGTAAATCACAGCTTGAGTTGTCCATTTGTTCACAACTATGCATGACAACTTACAATTGATGTTTCATCCTTTCTTCTAACTTTCACTGATTGCCACATCTAATAGTTCTTTCATTTTCCTTTTAAATCCATCGTCAATATAGTATCATCTGCATTACATATGTTAAGTTGACATTCGTCAATAACAAATCCTGTTAAAACCTTCTTCTTCTTTTAGAATTATCTTGCTGAACAAATTAAATCTAATGAGAAGACACACCCTTGTTGCACTCTTCTATCTTTCTAATATAAAAATACAAAAATAATTTCCTGAATCTGGCTTTTAGAATTAAATCAGATACATATTAACCAATGTATAATAATTACGTACTACTTGGCCTATAGATTGAACGAACAATTGCAGATTTGAACTCAGTGGAAACAGGAGGAGTAATAAGTAAGCTGTACTAAAAAGAATAAAATGAGACATCCCTAAACAACAGAACAAGAATAATTTACCCCCATAGATTAAATTATAGTTGAGTTCAAAATTCCCTGAAGGCTCTAGATCAGCAAACACCTAATGAAGAATGGAATGTTCAAGGGTTGAAATGGTGTGATAATAATAACAAAGATGAGGAAAATAGTCTGAGTATAAATAGTTTAAATAGTAAAACATTTTTTTTTTAATTTAGAATAAACTTTCATGACAATTGCAATTTTTAATTCCAAATGGATAAAAAAAAAATTAGATAAAGGAAAAATTTAAATTTCATAATAATCTAGGAACTGATTTTGCAAACATCTGTAATTTTAGTTCCTATCTTATGTGAATTAGTTGAATCGCACCAATTTATATATGAATGGTTGAATGAGGATTCCAAACATTTTGTTAATACCTTCTTGTTAACAAGAAAAAAAATTATCAAAAGTACAACAAGTACTGATTTTTAGGGATTTTTTATTTCTTAATTATCAGCATATTCAATAAATTTTAATTAACATCTTTTACTACTTTACCAAATGACACATTTAGAAATTCACACCTCACCTTCATTTTGTTGACTGCACACTATCATGACTAACATCTGTTTTTTAACAATACTATTTAGTATTTAAGAAAACCTCATTGTTCAATTCTTGGCCAATAGCAGCAAAGGAAATCTCTGTACTAAACATTATTATTTCATGACATTTCAGGTGTATTCAACAGCAAAAAGAATAAATTTATACTTTTGAAATAATTATTAAATTTAAGAAATTGAGTTTAAATTTTCAAAAATATAGCATAAATCTTTTAACAAATACATTTTTATATTTACTACTATAAGTCTACAATTTAATAAGCTAAAAATTTTTCAAACAAAGCAAAATTTGACTACTTTTAACTTTACATTTTTTTCTTTTTTTACAAAGAAAGTTTTTAGTAAATAAATTGAGTCACTTATTCAATGTAGACAGAAATCTTTATTCAGTTTTAAGAGTTAAATTTCCATAATGAAAAAAATAAAGTTACTGTATCCAGTGTTATAATTCTATATCTATTGAGTTTTACACAGTTAAATTGTAATAACTGAATGAAGGAAAATATTAATGAAACTAATGACCTAAATTACTAATGCATGCTAAAGTGTACATGTGGGTGAAGAATTTGTAGGAAACAATAAGTGATTAAGTCATTTAAGATATGTGGCATCAATAACACCATGGATGGGACCTAGGATAACATTTTCTTTGATCATAATATTGGATCTAATGATCAAATGTCTGATTCCTTTTCAAGCAATAGTGAAAGCATTGTAGCATTGTAGGTTTTGAGTCAAATTAAATAACAGTAAACCTTTTCTGGCATTTTTTATTTGATATTTTAAGCTCTTTTGTGTAAAGAATAATATATACTAAACTAAAGTATATATACAAGTATAAAGTATGAGATAGAATGTTTGTTCAATACAAAAAAACTTCCAAATATGACTAACTTTGTTTTCAAAATGTGTATCTTATATACCAGCACATTGTATATTCCAAAAAAAAAAAAAACACAGTAAATTAAAATCATAAATTTCAAAGATTACTAAAATAACATGGTAACCATTGTCATTCATGTATCAAATTTACATCCATTTTCCATGTTTATCTGTAGATTATATATTTTAAAAAATATGCTTACTCACTTCTGTGATGACTGTTATCCTTGGATCTGGATCTTCATATATATAACCATTTTGACATGGTTCTACGCTCAAATTCTGATTTGTCAATATATCCTGAGATATATTATAGTTGTGTATTGTTAAAACCTCCTCAAAATCTGAAACTTTGTACTGTGTGCATGAATCATCTGTTGATGTGATCAGTTTCTCTAAGAAGCGATAGCTATAATTATTGTTTGGTATTTCATGAAAGACACTTATATTTAATTCTGGAATATAACATCTGTGTTGTTGCTTAGCAACCACAAAGACCATATTGAAACAAATCCAAGAAGAAGTTATAACAGGGAAACAGAGAAGTAAGAACTGAAGTTTTTGGTAGGTACCAAATTCACCAATCCTTCGCAGAATTTCATCAAAATGCATTTTGGTGCTGAAAAATGAAGCAAAAGCAGTAAATTATTGAATATTAGCTACATTTATTAAGACTACCTAATGTTATTCAGGATAAAATAGTTTCCAAGATTATCATTAATTTTTATGCTTCATTAAAGCAATTAAACATAGAAAATCTAAGAATTCGAGTGTAAAGCCATGTATCTGGGGAGTTCATCAAATAGTGAAGCATGTTTTATTGAATTTTTATACATCATTAAATTATTTCAAAGATTTAAAAATGTCTTTAAAGCTAGAAACTATGGCCTTAAGTATTTCAATTAAAAATTTAAATAAAATGTCTAATGTCTAGTGATACTTTTATTTGCAACCAATGCAAAGAATACCATTTAAGAAGATTAATGTAATAAATAATCTAATTTCTTGTAACAAATTAATTATAGCTTAATAGTCTATTACAAATATAGTAATTTTAACTTCAGAGATTTAAAAGTAAAAGTTTGACCAATTTAAAGCAAAGGTTTAATCAGTTTATTTTCAAAAACTGTCATTATCCAAATGTTTTTCCTAAAAAGAAATTTTAAAAAGTAGTTCTAATTGAAATTGAATAAAGTAACAATTCATTTCTTTTCTTCTCTAATTTTACATCCAGACCAAAGTCATGTTAACATCAACAAATATTTATTTACAATTTTTTACTAATTTTGTTAAAATAATTTGCTTAGAAATATTCTTTATAAACAACTTTGAGGTTTAAAATTTGAGTAATTGTTATAGTAAATTATGAAATTCATTTTCTTAGATTCATATTGCCAATTTATTTTGTTATTTTTAAAGGTTTCCCTTTTAAATAAGATTTAAAATCATTTTCATTAATTTCTTTGTTGAAATTTGAGAAACTAAAAAATCTTTAAAACTTGAAACCAAAAAATCTTTAAAACTTCTGATAAAAGATGAACATAAAAGCCATATTTTTTTAGCTTCAAAGACATTTTTAAATCTTAGCAATGAATTAATTTTTTTATTTATTTAAGAAAAACTTTAAATCCTTAGTACATAAAATTATTATAATTTTATGTACTAAGGATTTAAAGTTAAAGAAATGAATTGAATTAAATAATTTAATTATTTAATTCAATTCATTTCTTGTTTAGAAAATTTAAATTTTTTAACGTATCTCATTTTTGGGAACAATATTGATTCAGAATTTAAATTAATTAAACAAATATATTTCTTAGTTTGTTATGAGTCTTTCACAGACTTTTATATTTTACAAGGCTAAAAGAGTAATCACTAAAAATGAGAACTAAGGAAAAGAATATTTGGTTGGATGAAGCCTTGTCTGAAACAAGCCACAAAAAACAAGCCTTCACAATGTAACTCACATTTACAATACACGAGGTCTGTAAACATTATTGTAAGATTGTTGAATAATTAATTTTTAAATAGTTTATTTTTTCACTGTCAACACCAGTAGTCGGTGAGTAACTGAGTAGTTTATTTTTAAAGTCGAATCCTTTTTAAAAATGATCAACTGACCTGTTTTCTTTTAACACCACAAATCAACAGTCCAACAGCAGCAAATGATAATTCTCGTTTCAATTTTAAGCTTTTGTTAAAAAAGGACAAAGAAGAAAAAGGACATGAAGTTTTTTTAAGAAAATGTAAAACAATTCAATCACTGTAAGTAAACTTCGAAAAAACAGTTTAACACACTTATTTTGTTGTACATTTCGGCTTACTTTTTTATAAAAAAAAAGCGACTGTGTAAAACGACGTCAAGGCAGGAATATATACACGCATAACAACATGAATAACATTTAAGCTTAGCGATAAACTAAAAACAGTCCTACATTTTGACTCTTGCTTGATATACTTTTATTTTGAAACTTTTGATTATTGCTGTAAAGGTCAAGATACACTCAATGGTAGAGCAAAGGGCCTGTGATCGAATGGCGTCAAGTCGTTCTGCTGAATAATGTGATTGAATTGTTGAATGATAGCATTTTTCACAGAAGGAATCTTTTGTTAACCTTGTGAATCAATTTCTTGATTTTTCCTACTGACTAGTTGGAAAATAAAATTACATTTCAACACATTCATTTTACTAGGAAATAACTGTTTTATCGGAACTACTTTCTTAATTAATTCAGTGTTGTTTGTTGTTGATCTTTTAACTTTGGTAGAAAATAGGGAATACTTTTGTTTTTGAATATGGTAAAAAACGTAAGTAGATTTTTGTTTGTTTTTATGTGAGCACGTGGTCCTTTAATTAACAAAAAAAGCAATTTTTCATCCACATCGCAAAAATACAAGTAACTTGGAAATTTGCATAGTATTTCCGCCTTGCGATGACAAATTGCCAAAATTTAAAAAAAAGAAAAAGTCCATAGATTTGGTTCTTAATCGAAATTTGGCAGTTTGAAGAAATTAAAAAACACACACACAATGATAGCGAATGTTTGTTGGCGGTGAAATCTTAGAAAAAGTTCCCTCCACACCAAAAAAAAAAAACAGATCATGAAAATGAAAGATTCATTTTCAATTTTGACATTTAAAAGAAATCTAAAATGTCAGAAAAATTAAAAATTAAAGCTTAAATGTGATATATTAGAAAATATTCACGCTTTATTTAGCTAAAACTGAAAAACGTAAAAACAGGATAATTTTCTTTTTCAAGTACACAACTCAAAATAAATACTTTCATATGTTCGAAAGATTGGGAATTTGACTAAATGAACATGAAAACATAAATCTAGAAAATTTTTTTTAAAAAATTATCTAAAAATTCGCCCCCCCCCCCCCCAAAAAAAAACTATGCAAACAAATGGACCAAGATTCCAACATCTGTGAGTGCGAAGTTAACTTTCTTTAACTTAGAAACAAATTCAGAAAAGTTTGCTTAGAAAGAGAAAAACAAAAAGCAGATTACACTCTGGCCACATAACTTTGGATCATTTTCAAGCAAAATGATTGAAATTCAGTATTTAAATTTGTATTTGTTGATAACTTCCTTTTTGTTTAATAATCACACAGCATCACCGTCTTGTGATCTAATGAACACACTACCATTTTTTCCTTTTTTTTTTTTTTTTGCAATTGTTGGGATCTTTAAAACAAAACAAAATAACTTTTTCTCATACGCATGAAACTGATAGTTAATTCCTTCATTTTAGTTTAAGTGGGTCATATTTACTGCGGCGTAACTAATCTGTTTTTTTTTTTAACTTTTTCCCAAATTATCTGCCAGTTATTCTGCCTTTCAATATTTAACTTTTCTTTGATTTTTTTTTTCTTCCACTAAAAAGATATTTCAAAAATATTTTTCTTATGTTAATAAATTCCAATAATAAATTTCTATCTTTTCCATTAAAATTTCAATCATCTTCTTCTTCGACCGTGGCGATAATGTAACGCTGTGGTGAATACTAAATTAGAATAACTTTTTTTTCTTCACGATTTGCAAACTCGCAACGTCATTGGATAAAAAAGTATGCCACTTAACTATCATAAGACAATTTACTAATCGCAACTTGATGACAATTTACCTATCGCTTTATTTTTAATAGTCAATTTTTCTTGAAAGTAGGCTTTCTTAATTTTTATAAAACTCCCAATCTGATTGGCTAATTTATTTCTAAAAAATGTTTCTGCACGAGATGTGATTTTCCCGCTCAGGCGTTTGAGCCACTTTTCTGCTACTATTTAAAGAAAGAATCACAAGAAAGTCAGTCGGTGTCAGAAAGAAAGAAAGAAAGAAAGCAGAGATGTCCATTTCACGCCAATACATTATTAGCCTGTCATTACTACTGATTGCAAAGTTTCTTTCTACTGTTGAAGCTAAGTACCTAAAGAAAACAAAAATACATTGAATTCCACTGTAATGTGAAAATGAACTTTTTCAATTTGTTTTAAATCTTTTTTGAAATCTTGTTCGTATGGAATTCAACTGACTGAACTCTTTCAATTTATTTTAATCATTTTGGAAACCTTGTTTATATGATAATATGGAATTCAACTTAATACTTTTGTGTGAAAACGAATTTTGGAAATGTACTTACTACTTAATAATAATATTTTACTATGAACATTTGCTCTGTTTATCAAATCTACAAACTTTTAATGTGATTACTTTTCTTGAAATAATCTACTGACAATTACAACTGTGTAAATTTGTAAATAAATTCCTTGTTTTGTGTTGCTATACAGACGTTTTCTCATCATTACTACCACGCCCACCTTCATCTCCATTAATTCGCTGAAAAAACAATATAGTATCCAGCCCCAAACTTTTTTTTTATCAAAACTCAAAAAAATGTTTTTGTTTTTATTAAGAGGAAAGATCAAATTACTTTTTTTATTATTTTAAAAAATGTTTTAATTCTAACATGTTCGAAATTTTGGAAAATCATTATTTTTTTATTTTTTTTTTAGTGAGAAATTTTACTCTGAATAATGTAATTTTTTTTTCTGTGAAAATTGCATTAATTTGTAAATTCTTGCAAAAATCAAATAATTGTCGGATTTTAATGAAACTTCTAAGACTTACTCATAAATTAATTAAATTATTTTTTAAAATTTTTATTTTTAAAAATTCTTGGTACAAAATTTTTTTTCACATCTGTTACCACTACATAATTTCATGAAATTTCAAGAAATGAGATACTTTTTCAAAAATTTGTTTTATTTGCTAAAACAATACTGATTGGGGAACGTAACTCATGTATTTTTTTTTTCAAACAGATAGGTTTTTTTCTGAAAATCTGCTCTAAATATTAAAGTAAAAAATGCTATAAAACTATGACATTATTTAATTAAATTATCTTTTAATTGCTTTAAAGCATATACATTAAGGACATTATAATATGAAGGAAAATTTTTTTCCATCAGTAATGAATTTTTACAAGAATTGTTTTCATTTTTGCTTTTTTAATTATAATAATTTATAAAGTTTTACAAATATTTTAAAATTTTTCAAAGCTTTGTTGCAGTTAGGTTATTAAATGAAGGCTATATTTAATAATTGAGAATTGAAAAGCTTGATACAACTCTTCGATCCAAAAGATTTTTTAAATAATTTTTAATTTTTTTTTTATGTGTAGAAAAATTGATTATTTTAAGTATGTGTGTAACATTAAAAGGTCATGTTTCATGGTTTCCTTCCCTTATAGGGAAAAAAAATTTTGGACAATTATGTTAATTCTGGTCAACCATATTAGCATCAATTGCTTAACAGACCAGACAAATAAAAAATATAACCTCCATGCTTAAATAATAACCTCCATGATTCAAATTCGATTAATTTAGCTTTAAATTTGTTAACTTTCCAAAGAATGCATGTCACAGATGTATATTGTATTTTTTGGAATATTTTTAAAACTGGGAATTAACTTTTGTTTACAGACCTGTTAATCTGTCAAAAATAGACAAAAAAATGATAATTTTTTAAACCTCTCAAAAAGTTTCCAATCACTCTCAAAAAGTTTATAATCAATATAATTTCTATTTGAAATGCACCAGAGTATTTTGCTTACTGGAAATAGTAAATTTAATAATTTAGCTTTCAATTAAAGGTGAAATGAAAGCTTCCAGAAAGCTTTTTTATTTTTTAAAAATCTATTTTAAAACTTAGGTATCAAAACTGAGTAAAGATTATTGTTAAAACAGGCTCGTGATTCTAGCTCCTTCTACCCCTCGAAGTCCCAGTTAGATACTGGCTACAGTCGACAACCGACCCTTGCCCCGTATCACTTGAACTGACGAAAAAGTTAAAAAGAATTATTTTTTTAGCTAACTGGTGTTGGGATGGTTGCAACTTTCTCTAAAATATTGTTAAAAGTAAGTCATTTTTTGCTTAATTTTAAACTTTTCACACTTAATTGAACGTTTGGTTTTCTTTTTTAACTTGGTAGAAATTTCTTTGATTGTTGAACTTTAAAACTTAGCAGTTCACCACCCTATTTTTTTTCTTTTTTTTTTATTTAATTGGAGTAGATAGACCAAACTATCGCCTGGTTCACACTCCACCCATGTCTTTTGAATAGGTGTAGAGGCTCATCCCTTGTTCCCTGTTTAGGATGTGGTTTCCGGCTTTCTCTTTTCTCTTCTCAGACCTCAGTATTGGTGCTTCCATGATTTTCCTGCGATGCGATTGGTTGGTGGCAACATCTCATCTTTGTGAGGGTACCAGGTTGGCAGTTTCCTAGTTGCTACTTCTGACTGGTAGTTAGGAGCCCTAATTCTTGCATAGTGTCAAGAGCGGCCGCTCTGATCAACAGTTGTATAATATTGCAGCTCTTGTAGTTCCATGTCGCACATGGATAGGTGTCCCTGCAAGCACTTTCAGTGGGCAGCCCTGAGGCCACACTTTGATGCAGCTCGAGCCAGTTTCCCTCCCAGCACAGATTGTGGATAATGACCGCCTGCAACCTCTACTCAAGGTCTCTTCCTATCAACAAACCATAACATGAAAAATGAAATCAGAAAAAATCCTAAACCAGCCAAACTCAAATCACCAAAATCTCTTAACGTTTCTTTTACTAACATTCGAGGCATTCGTACTAACTTTTGTAGCATAGAAAAAGTCCCCTGACATCCTAGCACTCTGTGAGATTAACCTTAACTCATCAATTCCCTCCTCTGACTTCTCGATCCCTGGTTATCTTCTCATTTTAAGGAAGGATTCCACTCTCCATATGCATGGGCTGGGGGTCTACATAAGTGAACACCTCCCTGTAGCTAGGGTGACATCACTTGAATCTCTTAACCGCCAATATGTATGTCTCCGTTTGTCACTTCTCAGTTCGGTTAGCTACCTTTTCTTTCTTTACCATTCCCCCTCCTCTCCTGACTGCTACCTTTTAGACAGCATTTCTGACAACATAGATAAGGCTACTTCCTACCACCCATTTGCTCACATATTTGTATTCGGAGATCTTAATGCCCATCATGCTGAGTGGCTTAAAGACTCAGTTTCTGATTCAGCTGGCATCCACGCCATGAACTTTGACATTTCTCAATCCCTTACACAAGTAGTGGACTTCCCCACATGCTTTCCAAGCACGCTCTCTGGACATGCCTCTCTACTAGATATATGCTTTACCTCTGCACCTGACTCCTGCCAAGTCTCGCAGCTTTGCCCTCTCGGCAACTCTGACCATGCTGTTGTCTCTCTTAATATTTCTCTCCACTCTCACTCCCCCCAGGAGCCTCCTACCTATAGGACCTCCTACTACTACTAAAAAACTGACTGGGACACCTTTCGTGATTTCCTATGCGACATCCCTTGGGGAAAAGTGTTCGATCTCCCAGTCAATGACTGTGCCTCTGAGATTTCGTCCTGGGTGAAAGCTGGCATTGATGCCTTCATATCTACCAGGAAGTTTTGTCTCAAACTTCATTCCTCCCCTTGGTTATCTCCTGCCTGTTCGGCCGCCATTGCCCACAGGAACCACTACTTCTGACTATTTCAGAGACAGTCATCTGACCTCAATAGGTGCCTATTCACATCTGCTCGTAATGAGTGCAAGAGAATCCTGAAGGACGCCAAGCAGTTGTTTGCTGAGAGAATGAGACAGCGCATAGCTGACCGTAAGTTCGGCTCCAAAGACTATTGGCGGTTATGCAAACGGGTGCTGAACAATAGCAAATCCTCTATCCCTCCTTTAATTAATGAATTTGAGGTCCTCACATCATCAGCGGACAAGGCTGAGTGCTTTGCTCACAGATTCTCATTTAGAGTACTCCCACCTGATTTCCCTAGTAGAACTGAGGCTAAACTGTATGATATACATGTTACCCTGACAGTAGTATCCCACGTAATGTCAAAACTTGACCCCCATAAGGCGAGCAGTGGTGATGGAATCCCGGTGATTGTTCTTAAGAAATGTGCCCCTGAACTCTCCTCTCTAAACTGTATAACTACTGCCTTTCTGCTTCCTGTTTTCCTGCATGTTGGAAGTCCTCTTCTGTCGTTCCTGTATTTAAGAACTCTGGTGAACCCTCGGACCCATCCAACTATTGCCCTATTAGCCTTCTTCCAATTTTTGGAAAGGTGTTCGAGGCCATTATTAATGCTGAATTAGTACAGCATCTTACTGCCCATAAACTCTTCTCTGACAGGCAGTATGGTTTCCGCTTTGCCAGGTCCACGGCCAACATGCTAACAACCATTACAGAGTACATGTTCCTGGCCCTTGATGAGTCAGGCGAGGCTCGTGCTGTTGCTCTGGACATCTCCAAGGCTTTTGACAGGGTTTGGCACGCTGGCCTTCTATGCAAGCTACGGGGTTAAGATATTACCGGATGATTGCTAAATCTGATCCAATCTTTCCTAAATAACTGGATAATGAAGGTTGTCCTGAATGGGCGTACCTCCACATCTTACTGTACAAACGCTGGTGTTCCTCAGGGCTCTATCCTAGGCCCAATGCTCTTCCTTATTTTCATAAATGACCTCCCAGATGAGATCAAGAGCCAAGTAGGCATCTATGCAGATGACACCATAATTTACTCCCACATCAGTAAGAAACCCAGCATGGCAGGCAAGCATAATCTCGCTGCTGATTTTGAGAGTGATTTACATTCTGTAGTGAATTGGGGTAAGAAGTGGCTTGTCAATTTCAATGCGTCTAAGACCAAGCTGTTGTCTGTCAATCATCACAGGCAATCTCTCCTGCCCCCCATAAGCATGGACCAAGCAAGTCTCCCCGAGAGCAATACACTGCACCTCCTCAACCTTACCCTCTCTTCTGATCTCAAGTGGAACCACTACATTGAGTCAATAGCTAAATCCACTGCCAGGAAGGTTGGGTCACTGTGTTGGGCCAGGATGTTTTTCCCACCTGAATCCATCCTGCATATATACAAATCAACCATTTGTCCCCCGCCGTTCATTTTGGTGTTCTTGACAGGCTCCAAAGGAGAATTAGTAATGTGATAGGTACCGACTTGGCGGCTCAACTCCAGCCACTTTCCCACCAACGGGATGTGGCTTCCCTTTGTCTGTTCTATAAATACCTTCATGGCTTCTGCTCCAATGAACTTAAGTCACTGGTGCCTCTGCAACAGGTGTTTACTCGTGCAACCAGACTGGCAACTGGGTCTCACCCATTCACAGTGAGATCAACCAAATGCAGACGACAGTTCTACTCCTGCAGCTTTTTTTCTCACTCCTCCTGCCTGTGGAACTTGCTTCCTTATTCTTGCTTTCCTGATGGCTACAACCTCCAGGAATTTAAATGCAAGGTCAATACTCATCTCTTGAACATTTGACCCTAGTTCTTTCTTCACCACCCTGTATATCCTTTCCTTTCTCTCCACCTCTGCAACTGTCATCACACCTGTATTCCCTTCCTTCTCTCACTCCTTCCTAACTGGTTCATCCCTCTCTTCACTTTCTTCTATCTAATTTTTACTCTTATGTAGCCCCCTGCACATCAGTGGCACTACCACCTTGCTCGGGGTGATATGATTAAAAAAATATTTTTAAATCTATGTCATTCTGGATCTCTCACTTAGAACTGGAGGCCTGTGTTTCTGTAAGAAAGTAAAAGTATATTGAATTTTAGTCTAGTTTACCATAAAGAAAATGTAAAATAGGATCAACGTGATATTTTACACTAAAAAATTAATAAAAAATCATAATTAAATTCAGTAAATTTAAACTGATATTTTCAGATATTGTAAATCAGGTGTACAAAATATTAACCCTAACATATTTTTAAGACTCTATTCTTTTCTACATACTATAATCATAAAAAAGTATATTTGTGATAAAATAATTCAGCATAACAATACTTACTTTAATTCAAAACAATGAAATAAAATAAAAAAGTTACTTTCATGTTTATTTTGTTTCTTGTCAGAGTTTTTTGGTTTTTTTGGTTTTTTCAGAATTCATATTTCCAATATAGTTTTTGTTTTATTAAAACTGTTTTAACATGAATAATTCAAAGATTAATATATGTATAACATTTCATACACTTTTGTTAACAGAATGGAAAGTTATGGATCTGGAGCTTTGCTAAATTATGTATTAATTGTAATATGACTTTAGTAAAGAAAAAATATGTCAAGATAAAGAGGATTAACTTTTGGGCCAGATTAATTATGCTCTTAATCTCTTCTTTTTATTCTTTGAATTTCTTCAAACTGAAACTAAAGTAAAATGCCAAGATTTGAGATAGGCCACCAAGTCAGGACAAGAGATGCCCCAAGGCATAGCCTTAAATAAAGATCACCATTATTTCAACATAAATTATGCAGATGATTAAGTGAACAATAGATTATTCAAATATTGGGAAGGAATTTTTACTTTTCATTCAAGAAATAATCAATTTCAAATTGCATATCTTAAATTAGGTACAATAAAAAATTATCTAAAAAAAAATAACTTTTCTGTGTACATGTTAATTTCATTGTAGATATTTGTTATAATGGAACATCCTATCGCCCCCAGCAGTTCACTTGCAGAAGAGATTAAGAAGTAAGGAAGTACAAGACAATTCGACTTCCGCTCCCATTCCGTCTTGACTTACCATTTTATTAAACTCTCTGTTAATTGCACTTTTCCGTACAATTAACTCTGTTGTTTACCCTTTAGGTGTTGTGTAAATCTTTCCACTTGGAATTTACCTTGTTGTTTATATCGTTCCCACGATATAACAATATTGAAGCTATATTTACTAATTATAAGTGAAAAAGCTCTCTACAATTCAAACTCCCTCAGTATTTAAAAAATAATTTTTTTTGTGTGTATAAACGGGTTGATTTTTGTAAATACATATGTTCATACATGACATTATCAGAAAATAAAGGTACCTATAGTAAATTTAAAATTTATTATCAATATTCTAACATTTCCTCAATAAGCATCTATGAAAATAAGCTAGAGTACCTAAAATTCAGTAAAATATTAAAATGTTTAAGATATTTAACATTTTTAAGATTACTGGGTAGTTAAAAGAAATATATATATAAATAAAAGATGTTCACATTGTATTCATAATCTAATTTTTTTCAATTACATTCCTCTTAAGTTTCCTAAACAGCAGTTTGTTAATAAATCACTTAACACATCTTAAAAAAGATGTTTTCTACAGTATTTGTTTCAATTCATATTTACCAAACTTTTAATAAAATTAAATTCTTATATTTTATTTTTCAAATATTATTTCAATAAAGAGAATTATGTTCTGTCTATATTTCTGAGATTAGGTATTACAACTATTTACATTATTGTTACTATTGTCCTAATCTTTATTGCAATATTCACATGCTTCGGCTATCTTCTGGTGATATACATTTGAATTCCACACCAAACCCTTTATTTAGTCCACAGTAGATTGTTCTCATTCCACATGCCAGTTAGATATCTCAGTTATTTCCCTTTAGTAACTCAATTCTCCAAGTTTTTGAACTCACAATATTCTAAGTCAAGTCACTTTTTAAATTATTCATCCAACACTTTTATCCTTGGGACATTATTGAGTGAATTTTGGGGACTTATAAACTTAATTTCAGTAATCATTTTTCACCAGAGCTTATATTACAATGTTTTGTTATTGTTATTTTTTTCTAGTTCTCATATTGTATTCATGTTTATGCTTGGTTGGCTTAGATTTGGCCTAACATATGTGCTGATTTCTTAAATTTTCATATCTTTCAGTGATGTTCTCTATTATTTCAACTTCCTCCTGCAGAGGGCAGTGATCTCCCTTTTCCTTTCATATATAGTCAGCCATCCCTGATTTTTCCATTTCCCTTCAAGTTACAGCCTTACAGTGTTCCTATAGCCTTACCTTAAGGGGGCAACCTGTTTCTCCTTTATATTTCTTGCTGCAGCTGTGCAGCATGGCATATACACAGTCCTTAATCATGTTATATAGATGGTCTTACTCAGAAGAGATATCTGCATAGTGTTGAACCACTGCTAAAGGTTGTCCTGATGTTATAATTGTTAGATACCAACACTTTGTGGAAATAATAAAAAATGCCCCCCTCCAATCCAACCAGATGATGAACCTGGATGTACATGGTGAGTTTGCTCATTAAGGTATCCATGACAGAAGCACTATCAGTAGTCAGGGACAAAATGGCCTTGAACTCATCTTTAAGAGAATGTACCAGTATATCAATAGATAACCCAATGAAAATGCTGACTTTCTGTACACAAGCAACATACTTTAGAATAGGATCAGACATATATCGACAGGATGGGCTCGCTATTATCACCAGCAATGGCTAACATATACATGGAATACTTTGAGAAAATGATATTAGAATCAACATCGCTAAAGCTAGCTCTATGGCTGAAATACATAGATGACACCTTCATACTCTGATCCCACCAGAAAGAGAGCCAGCTACTACTGGACCATCAATACAGTTCACAATAGAGGGAGAAAAGAACAACAAACTAACATTCCTGGATGTATTAATATCTCAAATAGAGCATGGGTTCAAGATATCCATATACTGCAAGCCAACATTCACTGGGTAATACCTCAATTTAGACTCCCACCACCTATACAGTGTAAAGAAAGGGATCATCCACTGTCTACAACATCAAGCAAAAGTTATAAACAGTGACCCAAAGACATGTGAACAAGAAATGGTCAGTATAAGCAGTTCCCTACAACATAACAACTACCCTGGGTACATGAGAGCAGCCCATGGATTAAATAAAGGGATTGATTCAAAATTCCAACATATATCACATGAAGAAGGCTGGAAGAAATGCCTGAAGATGATCTCTCCTGTCTTTCTAAATATGATTTTTGGATTCCTTGCCCTCAAAACCTTTCCAGGTCCAATTGTCAGGGTTATTGGATGAAAATTTCTCTCAAAAATTCAAATTTGATAAAGGAGAGTAGTCCAGATTTTCGCATTGTGAGGGTCAATTTTTGCGGTACAAACCTATTTTTGGGTGACCTGGAAAAATGGGTTCCTCAACTTTCCTGGACCTGTACTTTTGAATTTCTTCCTAACTTTAATGTATCTAACTAGAGTCAAAAAGAAAAAAAAACTCATAAGGTGGTGATGTCAGGGCTTGGATGATATGATATGAAATTTCCCTCAAAGAGTTTTTCTGATTCTATGCATGATGTTAGATGATAATAAGGGATGAAGGGTCAGGTCACTAAAATAAAATAGATAAAAGGATTAGTAATATGTTCTACCTTCCTCCTCAAGTTTAAAACAGTTCTAACTTTGTAATTTTCATAAAGGATTATTTATCAATATATTCTACCCCCTCTACAAATTAAAAAAAATTTGGTTCTAATTCGATAATTTTTATGAAATGATTGTTACTAAATATATTCTATTACTATTTAAATTTAAATTTAAATTTTATTTCCATTTTTGTTCGACATGGCAAGTTGTTCCAAAAAAAGGAAAGAATGAAAATATTGCACAAAAATGTAGTTTTGGTGAATACTGCCATAAAAACCAGTCTCTCAGATGAGGATCAGAAATTCTACAAGTGGAGGGCAGGTTTACTATTCATGCACTCAGTAGCGACAATTTGCAGATTTCACAAGCTGTTCTTCAGTGATTCGTTGTTCAAGAAAAACATCAAATTTTGTAAGATCTTCAACAACCATAACAAGAAGTAACCAGTTGGGACACAACATTTTATTTCAAATGGCATTATCCCTGAGAAACATGAACATTGATGTGATTCCATGATGGAAACTGTGTTGTAATTGTTACCAGAAAGTTAAAAAAGGTATTGATGTTCATGAAGATAACCTCAATAACCATGAGGACAATGATTGTGAGGTCAATGAATTTTAAACATCTGCAAAAATTGAAGAAAGAAGAGACCTGCTAGATGAGAGCTTTGGAGTCATTGGAATATCACCCTTAAAAACACATGGTGTTAAGAAAACCACTAAAACTAAAGTAAAAGTAGCCTACAAGAACCTGGAAAGGAGTTTTGAGAAGCAGAAGGAAATGATCAAGGAGATAAATGATTTGTTAGACACCTCTGAGCTGGAATCTAGCCGTTCCTCTACAGTTTACAAGGAAATGAAAAGTAAAGCTACTAATTTTGATAGAATGTTTTTGATGAAGGAAAGATTAGATGACAAATCATTGAAAAAGTGTAAACATATACAAGTCCTTACAATGTTTTTTGACTGGCCCAAAGCTATTGATGCATATTTTTTCAATGTTAGCAAGTATATGGTTCCTAAGGCATGTAGATTAGTCAAAGAGAAAGGATTCTGGCACTTTTTGACTCTAAACGTGTTAAAGGAATCTGTTTAATTATTCCATGAAGATGATGAATATTCAAGGTTGATGCCAGGAGCAAAGGATTATGTTAGTGTTGGGTGCAATGTACACAAACAGAAGCATCTGATTCTTTGTAACCTCAAGGAACTGTATCAAACTTACAAGAAGCTTCCAGAATATAAGATTGGGTTGTTAAAGAGGTGCATCACAGTTTCCCCATCAGGGACTCACAGTGTATTTTTGCACAGTCCATCAAAACACAAAGTTGATGGTTGATGCATTTTTCAATGTTATCAACAAAAGCAGCAAGAAGCGTGAATGAAAGTTCTACAAGAGCAAAGAACAAACTGAAGATGACAACAATAATGCAAGCAAACCCAAAGGAGATGCTGACATTGATTTCACAAGGTTTAACATCACATATAAAGAAATGATAGAACTGGTTGTGTGTGGTGTTAAGGAAATGGAGTGTATAGTTCATTGATGTGACAGTTGTCATACATACATACACAGCATTGAAAATGTTCATCAAATCAAAATGCAATGAATTTGAAATTGATGATGTTGATAAAACATATAGTCAATGGGACAGCACAGACAGGAGAGCTCTGAGAATGCACACCACCTTTGTTGATGAATTCATATGTCTATAGGTCTCCAACATTGATAACTTACCAAACACACTCATTCATTGGCAAGAGTCAGGCTCGCTATCTGAAATCTAGAAAGGAAGAAATAGATGGTAAAACTTGCATAATACTCCTGGATTTTACTGAGAACTATCACTATAGTGCAGGGTTGCCACTGAAACAAAGACCAGTGCACCCTTCATCCTGTGATCATCTATTATAAAATATGCAAAACGAACTTGCCCATATATCATTATGCATTCTGTCTGATGATCATGACACCAGTTTTGTTAATGAACTACAAAGATTGATTTGCAGTTTCATCAAAGAAAAGTTGCCTCAAATCAAGCACATTGAATATTGAAGTGATAATTGTACAGGCCAATACAAGAGCTACAAAAACCTCATGAATCTCTGTAACCATGAAAATGACTTTGGTTTAAATGCTATCTGGTCATTCTTTCCTACAAGTCATGGCAAGACCCCATGTGATGGCATTAGAGGAACAGTGAAGAGAAAGATAGCAAGGACAAGTCTGCAAAGACCTCTCACAAACCAAATCTTGTTCTTCTATGCAGTGGAGGAGTTCTGCAATGAAAGTATTATGGGGATCCTGCTCATTTCCATCTACAAAAAAGATATGGTTCAAGTGAGAGAGGTTCTGGAGTCAAGGTATGTTTTAGGTGATACTATATCTAATACAAGAAGTTGTCACCATTTTGAACCTACATCCACCAAATCAATCAAGGGAAAACAACTTAATGATGACCATGTATACTCTATAAATAACCATTTTTCTCTGCAATGCCAACAGTTTGCAAAATTGCAAACCAAATGGCTATGCAACATGAATTTTTGATGGGTTTAGTGTTAGTGAATTAGTCAACATGGGGGGAAAAGATGTAACATGCAAGTTTCTGCATCCACATGTCTCAACAAAAAATCTTCATTGGCCTCAAAGAAACAATAAGGGCTACACATCCTTTAACAAATTATCATGATTGTTGAAATTCTGTAGTGTTCTAGCTATGGCAGACAGTATGTTATAACAGAGAAAGAAATTAAGCATACAAATAGTGTTTTTGAAAACTAGAAATAATATCTACAGTATTTTTACAATGTTTTAAGATGTGTTCTAAAGTCTTGGTGTTGGGGTTTTTTCTCAACAACCCAGTAGGTCTTTTCTCTCTTTGTGTATTAAGGCTGACTCTTTGGATAATTGTGCCAAAAACTCACAAAATTTTGCCTGCAGCGCTTTCTTCTGTTCATGTTATGTACTAATACTTTTATTGCCTTCTTTTAAAAAATTAGTGGTGCAAGTTTTCTAGAAAGGGTTGTAATCAGTGCGTGCTCCCATACAAACAGCACATTTTTTAAAAAATTTGATGGTAGGAGTTTTCTGGAGAAGCTGTAAATAATGTGTGTCCTCAACACAAATGCCATATTTTCTAAATATTTTCATAATTTTTACAAAATAAACCTATATTTTTCTGAATCTATACCAATTTTTCTTTAAAACTGTTCTACTATTATTAGACATAAAACCTGCCTTGTAGAATTATTTCACAAAAATTACCGCAAAATGACCCCAAGACCTTTGAACATGTCTTAAGATAACGCTTGATAATGTTTTGTGGAGACAGATTAAACATATACTAGTATGATATAAGTTGAAATTATATTTTTGACAGAAGTTTTCCATTATTTTTCCTAATATAACTGATTTATAAGATTATTAGCTGGATTTTGAGCAGAGAATGTTTATTAGAACTTTCTCTGCTATTGGTGATATTTTACATGTATTGAAACATTTTTTGTATCAACATCACAAATTATTTGAAATTTTATCAAAAATTGGCTTTCTTTATAACATGAAATATGAAAAAACACATAAAAAATGATGGTAAAAAAATCCAGGTTTTTGATGAAAAATGCAAAAATAAAGAATTTTGATGCTGTTTTTTTTTTTACAATGAGCAATAAAATATCAAAAGGTTTTTTTATATTATGAAGGGTCTATCTATAGATGTCAAAAAAACACAGGAGGTTTTAGCTCTTGCCTCTACAGTTGTTGATTTTTAGCTTCAAAAATTGGTCCTAAACAGAACATGTGGCAGCACCTACTAGGTTCAAAGAGCCTGAAGATGATCTCCCCTGTCTTTCTAAGTATAGTTTTTGGATCCCTTGCCCTCAAAACCGTTTCAGGCCCAATTTTTAGGGTTATTGGAGAAAAACTTCTCTCAAAAATTCAAATCTGGTACAAGAGGGTGGACTGGATTTTCATGTTACAAGTGACAATTTTTGAGCAACAGACCTATTTTTAGGAAGCCTGGAAAAATGGGTTCCTCAACTTCTCTGGACCTGTTCTTTTGGATTTCTTTCTAACTTTAATCAATCTAACTAGAGTCAAAAGGAGAAAACATTCAGAGGGGGTTGGTGTCAGGGTCTTGATGATATGATATGGAATTTCCTGTAATTTCTTTACACAAGACTATTTTCATAGTCTGAGATCCATGGATTTAACTTCTTTTAATTTCTGAATTCATCTTCCTTTGCAAAACTAGACTTTTGGAAATCTGATCTGTTGCAAATAAGAAGTGAGGAAAATAGTAGCAGATCCCATGTAAGAAGGAGTACAATAACCAAGTTCTTAATACAACTTTGTCATTTGTTGACCGTCTGACAATCTACTATGTTGAGAAGAAACCCCCTTGTTCATCTGCAACAAATAGACTAAGAATGCTTGAAATCTTTCAATCCTTGTTTTACCAATTTCTGGACTAGTAGCGATGGCAACCTACTGCGGGATAATCTTCTGCCCAGTCAGTAATGTCTCTTTTGAGACATGATCGCCCAAGCGTGTATCACGTATGGCACTTAACTGACTGACTGACTTCTGCAACTGGTTCTTCAAGCTCCCCAAATCCTTTACTTTCCAATATAAATTGCTGCTGTCATTGTCACTGATTCTTCTTCACTTTCAATTTCTTTATCACTAAATGGTTCCTTCTCGTCTTTAGTCCCACTCAAAATCTGTTCATCTTTATTTTTACTCAGATCCTGCTCATCTTCATTCCTTCTCAGATTCTGACAATCAGATTCTGGCAGTTGTATTGACCAATCTTTGTGTTCATTATCTCTTTCTGCATCTGCAGGTGCAATTTGTGTTTTTATTTCCTTCTTTAAAAACGCTTCCAATGTTCCTCTTTATCATCTTCTTTTCTTGTTTTTTTTTTCTGTTTCTGATACTGACAACGGCTTGGTTTTCCTCTCTTCATCTGTGGGTAAAGGATGGGATTGAAAGATTTTTGTTTAGTTTCAAATTTGAAAGGAAGACCAAAATTATATATAAAGTTGACAAAAGGCCAACAAAATAATGAAGACCAATATCTAAAACTTGGGCAAATACCAAGCAGAATGGTTGAGAAAATCCGATGTTCTCTATAGTATAAAATAATTTTATTCATTTGTGAATAAGTCCCAAAGATTTCAATCAAATCTGACAATTATTTGATTTTTGCAAGAATTTCCAAATCAATGTGTTTTTTTACTGGAAAAAAGTGCAAAAACACTCAACATAATGTTAAAAAACAAAATTTCAAACATGTCAGAAGTGATTAACAAAATAATTAAAAAATACTTTGCTCTTTCTTTTTAATAATAAGGATAAAACTTTGTTTTATTGAGTTTTTAAGCTATGCTTTTTTTAGCAAAAAAGTGGATATGTCTACTATAGTACAATTGAAAGAAAGATCTACTACAAAGAAAACTATTTAAAATTTCACATTACCTTAAAATATGACTTTAAATATGAAACAAAGGTTAATAAAAAAATTGCTAGCAATTGATTTTTCATTTGTTTCTTAAAACACATTTTAATTTTATTTAAAATAGGGTTAAGAAAAGAAAAATACACTTACAATTATGTTGAAGTCAAAATTTCTTTGGTTTTTCAGTTTCTGAAATTTTTTATAGAATTGACTAATGAAAATGTAACTTTCAATAATAACCACAAATCTATTTTTAAGTAGTCTTTGTTTTTATGGCATTCTGTCTCCCACCCTTTACATCTTTTGAACTTTTTTCACTACCAGTTCAAAGACATGAAAAATCAAAATGAAAGAACTGAAGCCAAAATCTTGGACTTCTCCCATAGGTGTGAAAAACTTAGGAATCAAGAAGGTGCTCACAAAAAATCTAAGGGGGGGGGGGTAACTTGTGGTATACTTAATGACTAGCCTAAATTGATCACCATGTATAAGTATGGTCCATCCTCCCTGCCAGACTGTGTCATTTGAACTTTGTCTAAAATTTTCTTCACAGATTTGGCTAAATTACTAGCAGCCAAATATAAACATTTTAAAACTAAAATTAAAAAATAATTTATTCATTTTTAATATCTAATTTTAGGTGTATTTGCTAAATAAAAACAAAAATAATAAAGTGCCCCACCTCCGGGAGTGTGCACCAGTTTCTTTATTTACACTAACCTTAATTTCTTTTCTACTTGACATATGCAAAGCAAATAGGTAAAATACTATTTGCCAATCTCACTACACCTTTCTGAATTGAAAAGGTTTAATGCTTTTGGTTGTTCTTGAATTTCTTCTATGACCTCTTTCCTTGCTTGAGGTTTATGTCCTGTTCTTTTACATGGAGATCTTGGTCTGATTTCATCTTATTCCATGTCAGAGTCACTCCCACTATCATACTAAGCTTGTTCTCTATTGCATTATCACGATCTGAAGCACTCATCCTTTTTTTTTCTCAGTCAACATTATCTTCCTCTTCATATCTGGGTTTTAATAATTGCTCATTAGGCATTTTCCTTTCTTTGATATAATGGCCATGTTATGTCCCTTTTGCATGATGAAATTAGTTTTCTTAGGGCTTGCTACTTTGTCTTTCTTATACCACATCTTTTTATTTACTGTATTCATTGTAAATATCATTCTTAGTATTTGTTTTATTATAGTTATTTTTCTATCTTTAATGGCACCAGATCATCCAGAGAAGGTGTCTACTAAAATTAGAAATAGTCCCATGCCATTAATGTGTGCATGGTCCATATGAACACAAGATGATGGTTCCATTTCTTTAGGTTATGAGTATATTCTCCTTTGCCAAAAATTATTTATTTCTGCATATTTTGGACATTTATGTACACATCTTTCTATGCCTTGATGATACCCAGGCCACCATACCTCCAATTTTAATCTCCTCTGTGTAGCTGTTATTCCACAATAAACAACATCCTACACTTTTTAAAATATCTTTTCTTACTTTTTCTGGTGTTATTATCAAATCTCTATTGCATATAACATATTTTCCCTTGTGTTGTTCCCAGGGTGTGAAAATTTGATTTTCAAAAAAAGATAAAAGGATGAAACGAGAGGAAACAAAAACTTTATTAAATCAACAATTACAATTCGAATGTTGGGTGAAGCCTCTGGATGCGTAATGATAAAATGTAAACTTTGGAAAACTGCCCCATTCATCTTGATGTTAGGGCCGAAAATCTCCATACCCAGAATGCCCAACTTCCAAACAGAGGACGTGACGAAAACCTAATTTTTCACCCCTTCCGGTCAAAGGGGAATAACTTATCTAAAATATTTTTGTAGGGCTAACTGTGCCCCAACACTTTGTTAATTTATGCCTTATTTCTTTATAAGGTCTTTCAACTTTGAAACATTTATCCACCCGTTTTTTCTTATTCTCTTAGCAATCTTGCTTAATATTGGATCATGTAGAGTTTCCCATACCAGTCTTTGTAGAGATATGTCAGTTTCAGCCCAATGTATTTCTTCAACTGGGATTTCCATTTTTTGTTTCTTTTTAATTCTTATTAAATTGTAATTTCAACAGCATGTAAACATGTGGTATTGTATTTCCTTTTATGCACTCAATGTCAAAATCATATACCCACCTTAGAATGTCGAAAGAAGTAACTTTTGGTAGCTCATTTGTAGGGTTAAAAATAAACTATAGAGGTTTATGGTCCAACTTTAATAGGAACTTCTTACCTAATAAAAATTGTCATGTTTTGTCTATTCTTCAGACAATGGCCAATGCCTCGTTTTCAATATTTGAATAATTTATTTCTGTTGTCATCAATTTTCTTAAAAGGTACATTATTGGATGGTCTTCTTGCAATTAAAATTGCTGACACAGTTCCTTCACTTGCATCTGTACCTAACATGGTTATGGGATCAAAGATTTTTACAATGGGATTTTCTGTAAGTATCTTTTTTAAAAAATTTGCTTTTGAGTCCATTTGAACTTGCTATTCTTTTTCATCAGTTCAGCAAAAGTTTTTATTAAGTAGCTGTATTTTGGTAGGTATCTATTATAAAAATTAACCAATCATAAAAAGGATCCTAATTCTTTATTATTAGTTGGTATAGGTACCTCTGAAATTTTCTTAATTAACTTTGGATCTGGTGCAATACCATCTTTTAAAATTTAGTACCCTAAATATGATATTGTATTACAATCAAATTTACATTTTTTCACTTTATTGACATCCCTACATCTATTAACTTGTTTAACATGTTCCATTTTTGTCTTAATTCATCTTTTGTGGTAGCACCAAGGTAAATATCATCTTGATAAATAATCATATTACTGATTTCTTCAGTTAACACATTTTCCATTGCTCTCTGATAAATGGCACTTGCCATTTTCACTCCAAAAGGCATTTTCATCCATCTTAATAATCCTATAGGGGTATTTATTGTGGTAATTTCCTTGAATTTATCATCAATTTGTATTAGATTGTAGACCAGTTTTAAATCAGTTTTTGCAAAACTTTTCATGCCTGATAGTTTTTGGCTAGCAGTTTTGATATTAAAAATAGGAAAAGAATTGACAAATATTTTATGATTTACTCCTATTTAAAAAAAAAAAACACCACATATTCTTAAGTCTCCATCTGCTTTTTGCAAAACTACAACGTAAGAGGCAAATTTACTGGCATGTGGAGGAACATGCTCCAAAATTCCCTCCTCTATCATTTGCTTTATCTTAGAAGATAGAAGAAGAATAGGCAATTTACAAAATCCAAAATAAGAGGGGGTACTATTTTCATTTAATTGTATACTTACTGTTGTGTCATGGCTTGTAACCATGTGACATCCGGTCACCCAGATGTATAAAAAAAAATAATGTGCGTTTAGCACAGGAGTTGTCATCATCACGGACTTCATGAAGTAACACCTACTACTGCAAGAGACTGTAAATATTGTATATATCTCTTGGTTGTACCACTCTGGTAATAAAGTAGTTTATCTACATTTCACTGTGTATCTCTTCATTCCACAATACAACACTTACTTTATACCCCTTCAACACTCTCATTTTTACTTTTTCTGATTTTGTACTATTGATTAATTTCAGTGTTATTACGTGTTAAGTGAAACAAAAGAAAAAAGAAAAATGATTGACCAAAACTCAGAGTTAAAATACAGACAAATATTTAATTCACAAAGCATTAGATAAAAATATTTACAAATATACAGTTTTACATTCAAATAGAAAATGTATAGTTTACTACTGGCAGGCGTAGTGTTACAAGGAGAGAGGAGGGGAAGGTGTCAAATATCTTTACCCAGTTAATTTGGCTAGGAAGTTAAGTGCTATACTTTCTGAAAATCTTAAATGCGTATATAAAGGCTAATTATTGGCTTGGTCAATGAAAGATGAAAAAAATATGTATTTACCCAGATAGTTCCATGAGGTTCTCTTTCGGGTTTTAGTTGTTTGGACTTTTCTGTGAGATTCTTTCGGCTGGATATAAATCCTTCAATCATAACTGGAGTTGATATGACAGCAAATCTTTTTAACAAATCTTTCAAGTTTTACTTTGTCATTGACTTTACTCAGAAAGATTCTTTGGGCTGGATATAAATCCTTGAATCGAAACCGGAGCTGATGAGGTCAGTACATCCTTTTATCAACTATTTCAAGTTTAGTTTTTGTCGTCGACTTAGATTTTTTTGGCTAGATATACATCCTTGAATCAAAACCAGAGCTGATGAGGTCAACCCATCCTGCTATCAACTAACTACTCACTGCCCAAAAACTATTTTTATAGGGGCTAACACCTAATTTGCATATTTCTAGAACCTTTCAAACTCTATAGATTCTACTGGAACATTCTACAATCTTCCAAAACATTCTATTCCTAATTTGCTTATTTTTATGACTACTTTATGAATTAGAACTTTCTTGGAATAACACTTAGGACTCAATAGAATCCATTAATATAACTTTTTATACATTATTAATATTATTTTTATATATAAATGCATCCTCGTAACAGCGTATTCATCTTTAGAACATCTATACCTAGTAGTCCATGACATTTTTACATTCCCCTACTGTAATTTTAAAATTCATAACAGGTTATAAAAGTTACATTGAATTATCCCAAAGTTTTTATAAAAGAACTATCAAATTGTCTCAATTTCGGATAACTTTTTCTCAGTTTCAGTTTACCTATTTGTTCCCAGAAATTTCTTGGGATCAGAGTGACTTCACTCCCCATATCCTCTTGAATTGGAAAAGTCATGCCATATAATTTAATTTTTTCAAAATAATTATTTTCCTTAGGTCTTTGTATTGAAAAATTCTCAGTTCTCTTTTTTTCCAATTTTTCTATACTGTTTTCTTTTTAACTTTGAATACAGACTGAATTTTTTTTTTCAGCAGCTAAGGCAAATTTTTCCAAAAACTTATCTCTGTCAATTTTATGCTCATAATTACAATATTTGCTTTTCTTGAATTCCCTTTTATTATACTGTGTTTAAACATTGTCCTCAGTAGAATTATATTTTTAATCCAATTTTTTTTAATATATTTTTTTTCCAGCTCTTGTATAACTTTCACACATGCAGTTAGAGACAAATCATTCAATTGTTCCAATATCTTATATTTATGAAATGCATCAGTCATACCTTCAATCAACTGTAACTGAATCAATTCATCCTCAATAATAGTTTCTCAAGTTCACAAAACCTGCTAGCATCTGTGAAGATATTGCATAATTGATTCATCTCATGAATAAATTATGCAATGGTCAGAAATGGTTGTTTAATGGTCAGAAATTTGGTTCTTTACGCTATGACCAATTTCATTTTCGGTTACCAACTTCTTTTTATAATTTCTTCCATTTTTCTGTACTTAACACTTTATTTCTCTTCTACTTAATATATGCAAATAGGTAAAATCCTATTTGTCAAACCCACTACACACTACGAAGAATTTTTATACAAATTGAAACTTAAAAGAAAAAAGCTACAGAAAATAATGATGTAAAAATATTCAAACAAAGATTTTAATTGTTCAGCTAATTATGCTGCATCTAAGTTACATGGATTTCTTCAAAGTTGTGACAAAGTATAAATTTGTCTGTCATAGTATCAATAAATATTTCATAATTAAATCTCAGAAACAAACATTTCGGATACAAGAAAAAAAATTATAAGGAAGAAGATGGAAAAAAATGTAACTATTGTACATTTATGTACTTGTAAAATTGCCAATGCTAAAAACTCTCTCTCCCTTTCTTAAATGAAAATTTTATATGTGTGAGAAATTTGAATTTTATTTAGAATGTAACGAAGAAGATAAAATGATATTTTTCTGGAGAGATTGGGAAAAGAGAAACGCCAATGTGAAATTTGAGAGGAACAAACATTTATTAAATTAACATAAAAATAATACAAGTTTTACGAATAAGTTTGCACAAAAATTTTCTTTTGTGCACCTTATTAAAGGCAATTTAAAAAAATAGAATTATAGTTCATAAAAAAGACAGAAATTATTTAACAAACTTTCAACACCCAAAAAATCTTAAAGACTCAATTCCTTTTAAAAAAGGTTCAAAATACTCATTTTTTAAAAAGATACACTTACTTAATTGAAAGTCAAAACCGAGAAGGTTTGGCAGGTTCACAAGAGTCACTGGGACTTAAATGAATTTGGATAATCCTTCAATTAAACATCGTAAAATAATCAAAGTTCTGCTTCACTTAAATGGTTCAAAATAAATTGTCCTGTTTCATTTCAGCCATGTCACATAGTAAATCAAGTGTCTACAGTTAATCAACAATCCGAATTATTATCACAAGAAAATATTTTGCAAGAAGTTTGGTGCTTGTTGGAGCTCACCAATCATCTTAGGGAGCCTATAAATGTACTGCGTTGGTTAGCACAATGACAGCTCATTTGAAACAGCCTACATTGTGACTGGCCATTTGGACTAAATGTTTATCAAGATGCAACAGATGGTTATTGTTAGTATTGTAAACTATGTAAACATTGTCAAAGTATCAATGATTCATTCTTTGCTAATGGAAGGTTGCCATTATATACTTTGGTTTTATTGATTTTAATAGCTGTTTATTTTATGCCACTTAAGTGAAGGATTACCCAAATTTGTTCTATTTTTTTTTTTAACACAGTTCAATTCATTCCACTAGTTTTACTTTGGTTCTGCTTCTTTTTCTGGTTCTGTTTGTTTCTTACTACTTCCATAAAAAACAGCCCAACACATTTCCGGTGACAGCTAAAATTACTTTTCTTTCTGATATTCTTATAATTTGTTGTAACCTTCTGGTAACTTCTAAAATTTTTATACCTTGCAAAGTTTTCTGCTAACTTGTCTCCTTATATAGTCACCAAATAGGCTCTAGATAAGTCTCAACTTTTAAATTTTCAAGGGTGGTCAAAAAATACAAAACTTTGAAACTTGAAAATTAACTTATAAAACATCTGCCTCATCCAATTTATTTTCAGTTTTTTTTTTATTTTGGCTATTCTATTTTTAGAAAAATTAACAATCAAATGTTTCACATCAAATTAGTTAATAAAAATATTAACCATCTGGCTTTCTAATAATTTCTTTTTAACACTTTTCTTAAAATTAAGTGTTATAAACAAACCTAGACTGTCATGATCTTGACTTATTTTTTAAAGTTTTTATTAATCATTTATTTCATTTAATTTTTTTTATATAAATTTTCATATTATCCCCTCAAGAGAAAGAGCAATAAAGAAAATTAATATATTTTATTATTTTATATTCACATTTTAATTATTTTACATTATTTTCTCATAATTTTTTTATAAAAAAGCCAAACTATATTTTCTAGTTAATAATGTAAAGCTAAAAGCATTTTCTTTTAAAAAATGAATACACATTTTTACTATTTTTCTCTTTTTTTATTCAAATAATCAGCTGTTTAAAAATTATTTACTTTCATTTTCTATAGAAAATTCAGAAATTCACTCATGTTCACATAAGTGAATAAAAAATATAGAAATAATGTTACAATTTTTAAGATAAGGAATTATCATTAATATATACTTTATTATGTATGCAACATATTCATCTTGGTTGTTATAATCATGTTTTCAGTATTCTACTCTCCAGCCTTCTTTAGATGTCTTTCCTACAACAGGCACCTGAAGAAGGCCAGAGAATACAGTAGCCAAAATATTGCATGCATAATAACCTAAATTAGCAGGCTGGTCTGAATAATAAGGTATAAACTAGAATTAATTCTTTGTTATTGATACCTGGTTGATCACCTCTTTCACACATCTACTAATTTATATAGCAAAACAAACAATTCCTAACTTTGCAGATAACCCACAGGTTAAACACAAACCATATTTTACAACTGAATGCATCAAACACCAAAAAAACAACATTTAAAAATTTTAAACTATATCCAACAAATGATAAGTAGCATCAACAAGATTGCCCGAAGGCACACCATATTATTAAAAATAGTAAAAGAGAAGGTTGTAAGCAAAACATTTCAAAATTGAAGTGAAGAAAATGTGAGATATTATTAAAAAAAATGATTGGAAAACCAATGAGACGCCAATGGAAAAAAACGCATAGAAAAGAAAGATATTGTCAATTTATTGGCAGATGAATTTGAAAATAACTCATCAACCAAATATTACACCACTGATTTCTAAATGTAAATGTTAAGCCAAAAAAAAAGAGACAGTTTTAACCAGATAACAGTCTGTTTATAATTGCTGATTAAAAATCTTCCTTAGAAAATGTCATGACACTGTAATTGAACTGGATGAAATACATTATCAATTCTTAAAACATCTTCCAGAAACATCCCTTCTAGTCCTACTGAATACCTTTAATAAGATATTGGGCTCAAACGACTTCCCTGAATCATGGCAGGAAACTATCCATACTCCTAAATATAGTATAGATGGCTTAAACCGAAAAAATTATCAACCTACCTACCTAACCAGTTCCAAATGGAGAGAATGGTAATCAGTTAAGGTAGCTTCTGGAGAAAAGCAACAAATATTCTAAGTATTAGAGTAGGTTCCAACAGAATTGTAACACTTAAAATCAATTAGTCTGTCTAGAATCTTTTATTCAAGTGTTTTTAGGGTCCACATTGGGACAAAATTATCTGAACTTTACAAACAGGAAATAGAATTGCCCTAAAGTAACATATTGTCAGTCACATTATTCATTTTGAAAATTAATGGCATCATCAAATTTGCTAATACTAAATTTGAAAAATCTATGTTCATGGATAATTTATCTGTTGTCCGTTCATCCTTATATATGTCAAATGCAGAGAGGCAGATGCAAATTTGTCTCAACAAAATTGTGAAGTGGGTAAAATGAAAAATGTTTTCTAGAGCAAAAACAATATGGATGCATTTCTGCAATAAAAGATCACTACACTCTGGTCCCCAAATAAAAAATAAATGATGCTAATATTTCAACAAACCTATGACTTGTTTATAGTAGCAAACTTGACTTTAGAGCCCATATTAATTACCTCAGACAGAAATGCCAAAATGCTCTAAATTTGTTAAAAGCTATATCAAAAATAGGTTGATGATCATACCACAAAAATTTAGTTAGATTTACACAAAGTTTTCATGAAAACAAAACTGGATTAGGGCTGTATAATTTTATAGCTCTGTTTGCAAATCCTTTTTTGATCAGAACGATAAATTATATATTCCTAATTCAGTTTTGTTATGACAAGAGCTTTGTACAATTATAGTTTTTGTACAAAAAACATAGATTAAAACTGTGTACTTTTCATGACTCTCCTTTGCAGATTTTATATGTGGAGGCTAATGAACTTCCTTTACATTTGAGATCGGGAAAAGCTATCTCTCCAAGATGAAATCAAACTCTAAAATAACACAAATAATCTAGCATATAAGAAAATGTTTGATATAAAGTTTGATACCAGTTATCAGTCATACTTTCATATTAAAGAGATCTCAAAACAAATAAATTGATACTAACATCATAGCACTATTTACCTACCCTAATATACTACCATGGTTGATCACTGAACCAAATATACATCTTACATTGATATGTTAAAAAAAGAATCAAACAACCCAGTTAAATGTTAGAATAGATTTGAAGAGTTATGAAATAAATGCTTCTGTTATAGTGCTGCCTATATTGATGGATTCAAAGTTTTGTATAAAACAGATATAGTGGCCACAAGTGATAATAAACAAATAAGTCTACTCAACAAGGCTTCTATTTTAACTGCAGAATTACAAACTGTAATGCTTGCATTTGATCCTGTTAAAAGTTTGGCAGAAAAGCAATTTTTGATATTAACTGTCTCCTTATCCTTTTTCATAGTTTTAAAAAAATCTGATCATCCCTTCTTCTTCTTCTTCTTCTATGTGCCTTGTCCCTTCAGGACGTAGGCGATCATGGATCTCCACGTCTCCCTATCCCTTGTGGCTCTTAATATGTTTGCTCCTGTTGCTCCTGGCAACCCCCGTTCCGTCATCCACCTGATCAGACCCTGCAAATATGTTATCCGCTGCCTTCCTCTGTCTCTCCTTCCTTCTGTCTGTCCAGTCAGTATCAGGTTCTCCAGGCTCTCCTTCCTCATTGCATGTCCCAGGAACTTCAGTTGTCTCTTCCTGATGCTCAGCATCAATTTCCTTTTTGTTGCCATTCTTTCTAACACTTCGTCGTTGCTTGTATGCTCAGTCCACGATATCCGTAGCATCCTTCTGTAGAACCACATTTCGGCCGCTTCCAGTTTTGTCCTCATTTTCAATGATATTGTCCAGCATTCACAGCCGTATTGAAGAACTGACATAACATAGCAGTCTAGCACTCTTTTCTTCGTTTCTATTGAGATTTTCTTGTGTGTTAGTATTTTGCTCATCTTCTGGAATGCGTCCTTTGCCATGCCAATTCGCCTTCGGATCTCCATGTCGTACTTTCCATCTCCTGTTAGAACACTTCCTAGGTACTTAAATTCTTGGACTTGTTTGATTTTGTTATCCCCCACCTGTCATCCCTACATTTTTTAAATTCTGGGAACCTTATATGTTCAGAGAAATCACATGTATTGGCTTGGATACCAAGCCACATTGGTATATGGGGTACTGAAAGATCAGATATATTAGCTAAAAGGAGACAATATTGAAATAGCCAATACAAAAATACACTACATAGATTTTAAGAGAAAAATTAAGGACTACATTAAAAAGAAATGACAAACAATATAAGGCATATGTTCCCTGAAAACAAACTACATGAACACTGACAAACTATTAAACTAGAAGCCACAGAAGTGTTCACCAGGAGAAGAGAGCATGCAGTGCTAATCTGAGTCTATATTGACCACACAAAAATAACACATATACACCTATTTCGGGCAGAAAATACTCACTGAATCATAGATTGAGGTTAAAAAACATCCTGATTGAATGTGAAAGTTACACACATATACAGACAACAAATACTAAACTGCTAAAATTATTCATTTAAAAAGTTGTTCCATACCAGAATATAGGGTTTCTGTAAGAACTAAATTTTTAAAACTTATATATATATAGCATCACTACAAAGTAGCTATTTTGTTTCAACACTTCTTGTCAAGTGATGGTGACAAGACACAAGAAGTATTGGAACAAAATAGCTACTTTGTAGTTATAACATATAAATTTTAAATAAATAATATATATATATATATATATATATATATATATATATATATATATATATATATATGTCACATTAAATAAATTGCAAACATTGTGTCTGCTTATTTTTAATAAAATCTGACCATACTCATGATAATCTTTCATGTATTATAATTGAAAGATGTAAGAAATATGCTGTAACTTTGATAGATGATTTTATTATTCATGTCTCAATGTTTCCAAGTACTTTCAATCTTCTTCTGAGTACATCTTCAGTGGGGTAAGTTGTGGTAACAAAAAGTAATCGTAAAACTGTATTGCTAAAAATTACTGTAAATTTTCTTCTTGCTTCAAATGTAATGGTTGACAAATTGCTTAGCATTCATTAGAATGTGAAAATTATCCACAATAGAATTTCTTTATGTTGTAATGTCATGGTCATGCACATGTTGCAATTAATTTAATCTGACATGCCTAAAAGAAAATTTGCTGCCTAAATACACAAATTTTAAAATTTATATATACATAATTTTATGAAATCTGTTATGAAATGGATTACTCGGACATATTTTTAATTGATTTGTTTAAACATTTTTTTTTAATGGCTACTTGTATTTGAATATCTGCTAGCCTGAATAATCAAGAAATCTTGTTAGGAAAATATGCATCCTCCAGCAGAATTTGAACCTGTATCCCCTATGATCTGACATGTCAATTGATCTTATAGAATGCAAGTCCTGTATCGTCCAACAATTAGCTGAAGCACAGGGGTGAAGTTGCACATCCACAGAGTTGGATCAGAATGACTGAAAACATTTTAACAACACCAGACCAAAGCAAAATACACAATCAAGTGTGAAATCCTAATTTTGACAAATAGGAAAAGGATTGAACTGAAAGAAAAAGATGAAGCCAAATTTTGTGATCCCCTGTTAAATTAGTTTTCTAACCGATGAAAGGAAGTGATTTTCAAAACTGAGAGAAAAGTTAACCATCCAGTGTGAAAAACTAAATTGCTATAAAACAAAGGAAAAGAAAGTGGAATCAGTCAGTCTGATTGGAGCAGGGATCTGATAAGCACCTTGTCACAATGTACGGAAGAGATTACAAGACGCCAAAACTGACATGTTTTGTTGACATACATTCATTCTTCCTCCTACTTTTCTGTCTTCATTTTTCACTCACACACCATCAACAAAACAACAACAGTAGCAACAAAACATCTTCAACTGACTTCTAAAAACTAACATCTGATAAGTATAATTTTCTTTTGTTGCTTTACCTTCCTTTTCATTTTCTCGCTGGCCATAAAAAGAAAAGAAGCAAAGACTTTATTAATCTTTCTGCATACACACATTTTGCTACTTACAACTATAAGCTCTGGATTCATTTAACTCCTTCCTTACTACTATTTCTCTGGAATATTTAACTATGTACATTTTCTCTTTGAACATTCAACCCTTACAAATTAATTAACTATGTACACTTTACTTTTTACAAATTTGTTATTCTGTTCAGTTAATAAAATTTCACTTATTTTACAAACAAAACACTTTTATTCTTCCAACCTTTAATCAACCTTCTAATATTTTAAAATGTGGAGATTTTGGTTGTATTTGGCACAAGGCCAATTTGATAAGCATAACCAAGGCCCCTACAATTTGATGTGCCTTGGACTGCTCAACCATGGAAAACTTACAATCAAACAAAGTCCAAATGTGTGTTTAACAGCACTATTTTGGGCTTTGTTTTACAAAATCCATTACGAAATGGATTAACACCAACATATTTTTAATTTATTTCTTTAAAAAACTATTTATAATGGATACTTGTATTTGGGTAAATACTCTGTTTTTTATAATCAAACAGTATATTTATTTACATCCACTTTCCTGAATAACTGAGAAATCTTGACTGTGGATGCAGGTTTAAATCCTACCAGAGAATGTATATTTTCCTGACTATTATTCAGACCAGTAGATGTAAATAAATACACTGCTTAATTATAAAAAACAGCGAATTTACCCAAATAGGAATATCCGTTAAAAATAATGTTTAAACAAATAAATTAAAAATAAATATACACAGTGCGATGGATAAATTTTTGTCTAAATTACATAAAAATGAAAATAATACTGACATCACATTCCAACAGATATATTTATCAAAATTACATAAAAAATATTTTGAAAAACTAAAGTGTAAATTTATTCAATAAAATTACTATAGGCTTCAACAAAAACCCTTCAAAAGACTTTGGAATCTCTTGCAACTCTTCTGGGCAGTCTCCTTGTTTAAGTTGGACAATGCTACCATAATCTTTGCCTTCAGTTCATCTTTGGTGCAGAGTCCTATTGCCAGACATAGGGTCTTCAGCAGCCATCCCCTTGAGTTAGAGCAGCACCACCTCATGCACTTGATGTAGGCCTCCATGTTGAATCTGAGGCCCTCACCAACAAATTTAGAAATTCTTTTCTTATCAGAAGAATCAGATAGATTTTCCTGAGGTGCTGTACTTTTATAATCATCATTAGATTCATCCAAATCTTTCCAAATCTTGTGAATTTTAGGCTTTACTAGATAACAAACTTTACTCTAGGAATAATAAAACTTCTTCTCTCATAGTAAAATTAACTAAAACAGTCACAGTGATATCATAGCTGATTCAAAAAAGTCAACAAAGAAATTATTAATCAATCTTTATTTCAGGGAGTGTCAAGATGAATTATTTTTTATTGAGGATCCAGTTCAGAACAAAAGATAACTGACAGTAATGAGTATGTCAATTTTCTGTTTAGATCCGATTCATGCAAGAAAAAGGGTTTGGTATTTGATTATACAAATCATTTGATATTATTATATGCCTTATCATTCTGATACACACACGCACAATATACAGGGTGTGATGGGTAAATTGTTGCCATTTTATATTTTTAATTTTGTGTATGCGCAAAGCTTATTTTTAATTTTGTCAACTGCACAGTATAGTACAGTCAGTTGGGCACCATCTGTAAGAAAAAGAGCACCATGATGCAATTCACTCTGCCAGAAATTCGGAAACACTATGATGCTGTACTGTTTTATATTCGCACTGGAAGCTCCAATACAAACATTTCAGAGTATTTGGATGCCAATCTGAACACAGTGCAGAGGATTCAGAAAGAGTTAGATGAGTCTAATGATTATAAAAGTGTTTGGAGTGATCACTAGTGATGCTGATGTTATGCCTCCAATCGTTTTTCCACATGACCTCAGACCGATTACTGAGGCCTACATCAAGTGCCTTGAAGAGGTACTGCTGCTCTGGGTCAAGAGGGTGGCTGCTGGAAGACCCAATGTCTGGCAACAGGACTCTGCACCATGCCTCAAAGCCCCACTAGCAGGAGAACCCAATCATGCATGTCAGAAATATCTGCAACCACATCACTCCTTACATCTGGCCACCTAACTCCCCAGACTGCAACCCTTTTGATTATTATAAGTGGGACACACTTTAGGAAGAGGCGAATAACACCCCTTGTAATATTAAAAATGAACTAAAGGCAAGGATTATGAAAGCATTCACCAACTTAAACAAGAAAACTGTCCAGAAGAGTTGCAGGAGATTCCAAAGTCTTTTGGAGGTTTTTGTTGAAGCCAGTGGTGATTTTATTGAATAAGTTTAGTATCTTTAGTATTTCAAGATAATTTTGGTAAATATATCTGTTAAAATGAGATGAAAGTATTATTTTCATTTTTGGATAATTTAGATGGTAATTTATCCATAGCACCCTGTATATAGGTAAAGAAAGAGGTGATTTTCTAAGCATAGCTTAGATGTAGCCCAAGGCTGAAAGTATGGGATACCTAGTGAGAATCAAACATCACTCAGTTGTAATTGCTCTAGTGAGGCAACTTTGCTAACTATTACAACATATCGAGGCATCTGAATAAGGGAAAATAAAAAGAGAAGAGACAGAGAAACAATATTATGCTATGTCAGATTTTATTAGGTTGTTACAATAATAATGGCTGATTTCAGAAACATAATTTTATTCTTGAAAAATTAACTCTGTAAATGTTGAAATTAGTTAAAATACAAACCTCGATCATTTATACAAGATTATTTATTCCTCGTTAATAAAAATTTATTGGCTGTGATGTAAAGAAATTTGGAAAGCTGATTCCACATCTGGTTCTTGGAACTAAAGGTTTTACCATTTAAAAATGTGCTTAAGTGCTTAGAAAAATGATAATCGGTGGGTGAAAGATCAGGAGAATATGGAGAATGTGGTAAACTTTTGTATCTCAAGTCTGCAAGTTTTTGCAACATCATTCTTGCAACATGTGGCCGTGCATTATCATGGAGCAGAATTGTATGATATCAATTCCCCAATACAGTCTCATTTTTTGCAGGCGTGCCTGCATTTCAGCAGAGTTGATTGCAGTAAAGCTCTGCATTAATGCTTTGATTAGCTTCCAGAAAGCTAATCAATTGCAGACTAGACAGTCACTTTTGCTGATGCAACTTTGGCTTTAAGAAATGTTTGGGGGATTCATCACGATCAAGCCATTGACTTGATCATTTACGGTTATCATAAAAGATCCACTTTTAATTACAAGTGACTATTTGGTCAAGAAAGGGATCATTGATGTTATGCAGAAGGACCATCAAGCACACTTCAAAACACCCAAGTTTTTGATTTTCATTGAGATCATGAGGAACTCATTTATCAAGTTTTTTTTTCACTTTGCCAATACACTGCAAATAAGATGAGACTGTTGCAGTGCTGATACCAAGTATCTGAGACATTTCCCTGACACTTTGACATGGGTTTTGTTCAACAACTGCTTACAATTGTTTATTGTCAAGACTGCATGACTATCCTCTACCTTCTTCATCATCAAGGTTCTCATCACCAGTACAGAATTTCTGGAACCACCTTTGTACTGTCTGATCACTTGTGGACCCATCTTCCTATGCTCTGTAGATATTAGCAGAAGTTTGGGAGGCACAGTGCCCAAATTTGAACTCATGTAAGAAAAGAAAATGAGGATCATATTTTGTTATGTTAATAATTAAGGGCCTCTATGCTTCAAGAATATTTCCATCTGAAAATAAGTTAAAAATGATTAAAGAGCACACATTATTATGTATACCAAAATTCACCTAATATATACTGTGAATACTATCTTAAAATATGGCTTTTCAAAAACAACATTTTAAGCAGCCATTATTTTTGCAACAAATTAATATTATGCTGGTCATTCTTTTCACATTAAAATTGGTAATAACCAACACATGTAGTAAAATTTCCAGAACATATTTATATGTACTTATATTAATATGATAAATAAATTTAAACTTACATCTGTTTTTAGCATAAATCTTTACAAAAACCTATTCAGTCTTATGAAATTTTATCATGAATTTCAAAGATTTTATATAAGTAAATTAAACCTAGTGAGCCAACAAACCTAGCAAGGTTTCACCTAAGCAGATCTTCAGGGATTTCTTTACATCCCAGCCATTTATTGTTCTTATTACACCACCATTACTAATCACTACTACCTCTTTACAATAACTATTTGCTACCACAACTGTTATTATCATCAAATATTACTTTCACTGTATTAGTCTGCAATCATTATTAACATAAATTACCCCTCTCTGCCATAGTAAAATTAATACCACCACACATAAAAACTAACAAGCATTACAAATTAGAATTTCTACCATTTAAATATGCGCAACCACAAAAAAAAAGGTAAATTTTTTATTTGTTCCCCGAAGGCCTTTATCCCTTCAAATCTTTCCAAAACATCCTTATTTCCATGCAAATGTATACGCTGAACTCAAATCTATAACTATTTATTGAAGAAACCTACTTTTATTGATGTTAATGACCAGCTGTTTAAACCTACCTTTATTGATGTTAACAACCAGCTGTTTAACTCACCCCTCAACCGTCATTGAAATCTCTTATTTACTGCAGTATGACTTTATGCGGAATAAGCTTATTTTCGGCCTATTTACTTCCATTGTGCAATTACATGATTTGTTTTGTTTCTGAACTCAGTTTCCGCTGAAAGTTGCGTGGGCTGTAGAATTTAAGATAGTTAACTTTAAAATAAATATTTCTTTAAGAAAGTTAACTTTCAAATTTATGAAAATAAGTGTAGTTTAATTAACCTTCAAATGCATTGCGTGTATTTGCGTGTTTTTTTCCGTTTTTTTTTTTAATTTCAGAAGAAAGTTAACTTTCAAATATATGAAAATAAGTGATAACTAGTTTTACTTAACCTTCAAATATATGAAAATATATTTGCATCTTTTTTTCCTTTTTTTTATGAAAATAAGTGATAATTGTAGTTTTATTTAATTTTTTACAACAAAAGTTAATTTTCAATTATATGAAAATATTGAATTTTTTTTAAGAAAGTAAACTTTCAGATATATGAAAATAAATGGCAAGTGTAGTTTAATTAACCTTCAAATATATAAGTAACACAAAAAAAGGAAAAAAAAATACACACAATAACCCTAACCCTAACCCAATTATCACTTATTTTCATATATTTGAAAGTTAACTTTCTTCTCAAATTAAGTACACGCAACTTTATTAAATTCATTACCAAGGAAAAAAAAGCAAAAAAAAAAATACACACAATAACCCTAACCCAATTATCACCTATTTTCATATTTTGTTTCATCAAAACACGCAATAACCTTAACCCTAACATTAAATTTCTATTTGAAAGTTAACTTTCTTAAAAAATATTCTACAGCCCAACAAAAAGGAGAAAAAAAACACAAATACACGCAACTTTCAGTGGAAAGTGAGTTCCAAAACAAAACAAATCGCGTAGTAATTGCACAAAGGAAGTAAATAGGCCAAAATAAGCATCCAACGCCTAAAGTCATTCTGCACTAAATCAGATATGAGAACGGTGGTAAGGGGTGAGATATGGTTTAATTTTTTTTCAGGTCATTAACATCAATAAAAGTAGGTTTCTTCAATAAACAATTATCGATTTGAGTTCAGCATATACATCTGCATGGAAATAAGGATGTTTTGGAAAAATCTGAAGAGGTAAAGGCCTTCAGGGAATAAATAAAAAATTTACCAAAAAAACAAGCTAATAACCGACTTTAAAATAGAAAATAACAATACAGCCTTAAATAAAATAATAGCAATTTTTACCTAGTTTCACACAGACCCCATCATATGTACGTACGAGAAACCCAGGGTTACAAACTCACACCAATCTATATGAATATGTCAGCCCTATCACTGATATTGAGCGCTTTCAAATAAGTACCACGCATATATAATATATAAATAATATAATATAAATAACAAATTGCATATATATATTGATATTTATAATTATATACATGTACTTTTCACACACACACACACACGCACACACACATATATATATATATATATATATATTGTTGAATATGACAGCCAGCTGCACAGCATAAAGATGAAACTGTATTTCTGTGGCAGTATACGTGCTGGGCGACAAGATGCTGAAATCTATCGAACAATTATCAACCATTTAAAAGAATACGGCCATGTTTTTACTGAAGAACCAGTTGGTGCCAAGGAAAATGTAATAGCAGGTAATTGATTTCTTTAGTTTCATCATTTCTTTCAAACAAAATAATTATCTTCACTGATGTCACTCTAAAAAATGAAAATCACCATATATATATATTTACGCTCTCACACTCTGATTGAGCACTGTGGAAGAATGGTAGACTTTGAAAAACAGTAGCTACTCTGGCATGTACACATCGCTCATTCAGTAATATGAATTGGAGCACTCTGGCTATTGGGCGCGTATAATGATAATATACGCACTAAAAAGTCTGCCTTCTTCCACCGAACGCCCATAGCCCGGAGGTGGAGTCGCCGACTGACGTCAAGTTTCAGTCCTGGGTTAAAGAGCAATCGGAGTCTAACCGTGCTGATGAGCTGTGATACGGCGAAGCGGATCTGTCTGCGGATGACAATATATATATATATATAAAACAGGTATATTTATATAATTAGTTAGTTTTAGGTTATAATTAAATTAGACCAGTACACTGTTGTATTAAAAAGTATCCAATACATTTATATTGTAGAACTTTGGAATATTTTTAATTTGTAAATGAGTTATTTTTGCAACCTAGGTTTCAACCTTTTGGTATCTTCAGGCAATTTATGATAACTGATTTTTCCATTTTTCATACATCCAAACAGGGATTTTTTATGAATATGCAACTGGAATTTTTAAACACCCGATAATTTTCAAAATTAGGGAGGACTTATTTAACACTTTCATCCATGTTTGTATGATCTTAGTATGAATAGGTGTAATTACTCCTGGACATTATTTCTGATCTTTCATTTAGTAATTCTTTTTGTTCTGGAAATAAAATAATAGCTAATTTCTCTTCCTGAAACATTCTGCATACATTACCATCATTGTATGGTTTGGCTATTTTCACTATACTCCAATATACTGGAGTATACTACTTGATATTATACTATATATTATACTGATACTATATACTACCTGATGAGACATTGTTCTTTCAATGTCATAACAAAATGTAAAATTTTGTAGTAGTTTGTAATTTTCACATGTTCTAACGTAATAATAAATGAATTTTGCTTAAGTTGTGATCAGATTGTTATGATTTGGAATGGATTTAACTGTTTTCTTCTTAATTTTTAACATTGTAGTGGTTATCTATGTTGACTTGGGAAAGTAGCTCAATTAGGATTTATTTAAGCAGACCTGGAGAGCTACCAAACACCATCCGCAACATGTTTTGAAAATACAAGTATAATAGCCTTATCCACATGTAAAAAATGGAAGCATTATTAATAAAGGAGAAAAAACCAACACTCAGTAACATCAACTATGAACATGGCCACAATGTGCTGACCATGTTTGTAAAATAACATTCCTTTAACACCACCCATGTCTATTGAACAGGTTAAGAGGCTCATCCCTTGTTCCCTGTTTAAGATGTGGTTTCCGGCTTTCTCTTTTCCAATCTTCTCACTTTGTTTTTTTTTTTTTCAATTGGAGTAGATAGATCTATCACCCAGTTTACACTCCACCCTTGTCTATTGAACAGGTTAAGAGGCTCATCCCTTGTTCCCTGTTTAGGATGTGGTTTCCGGCTTTATCTTTTCCAATCTTTTCACAATTACGTAGCCCACTGCACATCAGTGGCGTTACCGCCTTGCTCGGGGTGATACAATAAAAAAAAAACAAAAAAACAAGTACTTAAATTTTTTTCTTTAATTTTTTCAGCATTCTTTCATTTTCTCATTTGGTGGGAGTAAGAGAGTGCAAAAATTGTCCATATTGTTGATTGTCCCAAGCATTTTTTCCCACTTAGCCATTTTCAAAGGGGTTTATTTTTAGGTTCTGTTAATTTCTCATCATCCTTGACTGTTTAAGATGTGTTTTTGTGTCATTTTAAATACTAGTAAAAGTATTTGTATTGAGGAATATTTTTACATGTGATGAAGGTGACACATAATTACATTTTGTTATTCAGTAGCATAAAAAGTAGGTTTATGACTGCAACTTAAAAATTTTAATAACCTTTTAATGTTAAAGTCAGCAAAATAATTTTACAAATAAACCACAGAAATTTTTCATATGAAGACTTAACTTAAATGTTTGAAATGTTCTTAAATTGTTTTTTACTATTTTAATTTTCATTGTTTGAAATTAATCTTAAATATAAAACCTGCCTTCTTTAAATATTAAAAACACCTGACAGAGAATTTTAAAGAAGTGCTTATATATTACTAAAACTTGTCATGTCCATAAAGAAATACATAAATAAAAAATTAATTATACTGTCACTGTAAAAAAATAAATAAAAATTAATTATGTCAAAAATAATTATTACAATTATAATTATCGTTAAGTCACTCTTTCTAAATCAAAGAAAACTGATCCCACTTTTCTCTGCTACACACATGAACATTTGACATTCTTACTATTCTTGCAAGCAGTCAACAAAGACAGGCCATCAACATGTGCGTCAACAAAAATCTTGGCTCTTTTTCCTTTTTTACGCCATAACAGTAACATCTCTCCGTACTAAATTATCTCATTTACACATAAACACTCATTTTACACATTCATAAAAAACCTACAAGGAAGACTTTACTTATTCTTTATCTTATCAATCTGTTGGATTCCAATCCATATTTGATCAACATTTGACCCTAAACTCACAATTTTACTCTCTATTATTATTTACTCTCTCATGTCTCCACATAACAAGCAGATAATAAATAATACTTGTTTTGTTGTTTCCATGTCTTGCTGTTACTTATTTTCTATGAACATTTTTTAATATATAAATGTAAAAAAAATTTTAATTATTTACTCAGCTATAACTTCCCTACAAACTTAAGGCAGGTGACAGAAAATGTTAACAAAATTTTTATTCATATATTAGTTTTAATTCTTATATTTTCTTCAAACTTGCTATTTTGTTATAAGAATAAATGTTGATAAACACGTGTCAGTAAAAAAAAGTCTATTCTTAGTTTCTTTCTATTTTTATTATAATGCCAGCTTTTGTATTGGTTTGATCCAAAAGCATGCCATTAAATAGAATCAACAGTATTTACTTAAAAAAAAAAAAGGAAACTAGATCATTTTTTATTGTATTATGACAACTACCATATCAGTGTGCATTTTTTTTTTAATGACTAAATTGTCATATTTTTGTTTATTGATTCTATCATTTAAGATTAAAGAAGCAACAATTTCTAACTTCTTTTTTATTTTAATAAAATTAAAAGTACAACTCAATCATGAAAAACTTGTACAGCTTAGACAGAACGTTTCTGAAGTTTCTCACTAAACAGTGTTCCACAGTCAAGAAAACTAGTTGAAGTTGAGAAGAAACCAAGACATTATTTGAGAATAATTAATGTTATATGGCATAAGAGCCGACAAATTCAAAATATACAAAACCAAACAATGAAAATCACCTTCACCTCTTGCCAGCTTGGTTTATGTTGATTGTTTAATATTTTGCTTTTACATAAGTGACCAAAAAACAACTACTGGACCATATTCTCATGTGTGGTTTGCTCTTTCAATATCAAAACAAGTGAAATTAGTTGTAATTGGCAATCAAAAGTGAATAGTTTACAACAATGTGGAATGCAAGAAATAACAGCGTCAAGTAAATGAACTGCCTTTAATCATATTAATGGCTGATTTTTATTAAGAGGTAAAGCTGTAAATACAGGATAATGTAAAATCATGTTTTTTATTTTAAAATTTACGAAATTCTTTTAATGACAATGACTACATTCTATAAGATTTAAGATTGTTGTAAGAGATAAATAGGCCAGTTCATTGCTGAGAAAGTGAAAAAATTCCAAGATGTTGAAATTATAAAGTTGTCTGAAAGTGGCAGAAAATAGCGAAATAATAGCAAAATTCAATAAATTAATGTGAAAAAGAAATTGTCTTTTTTTACTTTATAAATGGAATTCATTTTTAATATGTTAGCCGCAGTAAGGTTATATATATATATATATAATACTTATAACATTTAAATATTTGATGTGGTTAGTAACAGAAAGATATGGAGTCATTATAAGAAAATAATTGTGGTAAGATTCAATTTTTGAAGAATTTATTATTTTCTTTTTTTTTTTTCATCTGTTTCTCTGTCTGTATATATATATATATATATATATAGAGAGAGAGAGAGAGAGACTAAATCATAGCTTGCTAAAAATATTTTTTGCTTTAAATGGTTGTTATTCTTAACTGCTTTTCAGTATTTAAATTAAGTAACATGATTCAAACATTGCTCAGAATAGAAGTTTACTGAATCACAACTATTTAAAAAATACTGCAGTTTACATGAGAACAGAATGAGGCATATACAACCAGTTCAGCAAGATTTATTTTCATATATGGTCTCAAAGTTGAAACACTGGTTTTTATTAACCACTAAACTTGGACCACATTTGGATAACTCAATACAAAGAAGAGTAATGAACATTCACAATTAAACTATTTTAAGCAAAGACCCATTTAATCTTATGTCATTGCCTTTTTTTATTAGCCTGAAGCTTGTAAGTAATGTAAGGGTCAAATTAGTCTTAAAATTAAGCATATTTTTATAATCCATCTGCCTCCACTGTCTTGTCAAACTATTGCAACCTCTCATTTGATTTCATTGATTTGTTGTTTACTGTGCCAAGACTACAAAAAATGTAGTATTCTTGACCATGTTTTTGATCTTCACAGACATCGCATGTCAACAGCAGCAAGTTGAGAGGTAACCAGACTCTACAGTGATTCTGCACAGTAGGCATGATACTGCTGATATTTCAGGTGTGAAATCCTTGCATCTGTGGTAACTTCTTTGCTGAAAACCAATTTCAAAGCACAAAACAACAGATTCTGTTGATAACTAACAATAGATTTAAATATAAGAAATTAAGAAATTTAAAGTACATAAGGAGTAAAGAATTATTAATCTTTCTATGTAGTCTGGTTGACAGACTTTCAGCAGGAAAGTTAGTCTAGCAGTAGTTCATAATAATTTTAGAGACCTTTTATCTGTGAATTTGTTAGTGATAGAAACTGGAGGAGCAGAGATTAAAACTAAACTCCACATATCTTGTCATCTGGTCTCTCTAGTACTGTTTCCATTTCCACTCTGAGTATTGGCTTATTTATATTAGAAAAGTTGAGAAATTCTGGCATGTTTTCAATAATATATTCATGACCTTTCTTTGTCTGTTGGCATTTCATATAATACATTCAGCCAAAGCCCCTACTATTCTATTTGGAAATTATAAATGCTTGTGGAGTTTAATAGTATTTTAAATAAATATAGCAAGAATTCTTTAGAATTTGGGAAATTATAGAAGGCCATAAATCTTGTCATAACTACCTCAGAGCCAACTGGGTAGGTCGAAGATTTAGTCTTACTAAATCTTAATGAGATATACTTGGTCTATTTCAGGTTAAAATTTTCCTAGAGCCTTCTCCAAACTCATTTTATAGCTTTTAATCCATTCTTTCTTTCCTTTTCCACCTTATTAATTTCTCTGAGTTTTTTTTACAGTTTATTTTTAATTATGTTCTTCCTCAAACCATCATTAGGCGTTGAACCAAAATTACCACCTCTTTGTATTCTAAGCATGAAGCAAAGCTCAAATTATTAAGCATTAATAATTGAAATTTCTTTCATTAGAGTTATATTTTAAGTATGAAGGCAAAAACTTGAGAATTTGCTAAACATGACCAGTTAAGGTTAATTGATACTAATTAAACAAACTGTATTATATTTTTTATTAAAGTATTGTCAGTTATTATGGATTTTTTACTTTTATTGTTTTAATTTCATTTACTTTTCATTATAACTTCTCAATCCATCACTGTATGGACATCAGTAAACAACATAATAAATAAAGAATTCACCCTCAGCTCAATATTTATATCCTTTTTGTTTGGGCATAGTTACTATAATGTTTGAACAGACTCGATCTTTACTTTTCCTTCATTGCTTAGTTAATTTCCAGGCTTTATGTATATTATAGGTTATATATCTTTAAAAGTTCTTAGCTCCATGTTTTGCACAATTTTAAGGAATTCTTAGAAGAGTCTTTGACTCATTGTTCATGGTAATTAAAACAAACTGTTGTACACGGTTTACAAACCTTAAGAAAAGTTTAAAAATTAGGAAAATGTGGTCATTGATTAAACACTTATCTTTCTCTTCTTGCTTGACATGAAAAAAATTTATATCTTATCCAAGACAGTCCCTAAAAACATCACTAGTTAGTTTCTTTTTCAGAAAAGTTTCTATTCTTTGATAATGCCTCATTTAAACAAGCCAAGCTTTATTATAAGAATCCAAAATAAAGAAAATTGGGGTTAGATCCAGAAAAACCATGAGCATCTTAACCTACATAATGTAATAGAAATGTGGAAGTTCTTTCAAAATAAATTCTTTATAATTATGTTGATAGAGAAAGAATTCATCAAAACAATCATGAAACTAGGATGCATTGTATTTCCTAGACCTTCACTTGTTTTGTTCCCATGCAAAATTTCTTATCTGATCAACAACAGGATTTTTAGTAGATTACAGAAAGTCAAGGAAAAGACCCAATCTACATAGTTTGCATATATACACACATTTATATGTATATAGGCTTTGGCTTCTTGTGGGCCTTATAAAAAAAATCAAGAAACCCAAAAATAATTAAGATCTTCAATTCAGAAATTTAGATTCTAAATGTAATTCAACAACTCATAGATGTATTTAGTCCAGTGAGACTTGAGTGTGTGGGTCACTCATATCATATTAGCATGGATAAGCCTCATGTTTATAGAAATAAAAGCATATAAGGAAATAACACTAAAAGCATGTTAAATTGTAAATTAAAATTATATAATTTTATTTACTTATGTGTACTGGTATGTGTTTATTTTAGTTAGATATGTTTTAAGGTTTCATGTAATAGAGGAAGAAAGTTACTTCCCTTATGATAAACAAGGTGCCAAGGAGTGGAGATGGACTTCTTTGACCTTTTGAGGGTAGTGAGTGAAGAGAGTTAATTTGGCATTTTTTGATACAAAGTATTTGTTTTCAGGCAGTAAAAGTTTTCTGTTACATGCTGGGATAACTTTTATTATTTTGATTTTATTAATGGTAATAAATAGTGTCATCTCCTGCATGTTGTCATAATACAGAAATAGCAGAGGCCAAGTTTAAAAATATAAAAAATTGACAAGTCTATAACAAAGTAATTTTGTGTCAAGCAATTGCAGATTGTATAACTAGTTTATATAAAATTATATCTTTTTCTGCTACTACAAAAAAGAAAAACTATTTAGCATAACATGATTTCAAAACTGTCAAAAGTTTCAAATCTTAGCTTGTGTAGTCTAATTCTAATCTTAATTTTAATCTAATTTTAATCTTTTCAAAGATTTCTGAAATGACAATTTCAAATAATATGTTAAATTACAGTTATTGTGCAATATTGTAAGGAAGATAACAAATATAGATGTTTGCCAAACTTAGCCTAGTCTGGTACAAGGCTTCAATAGTGTGAGCCCTATAAGGCTCAGACTCACTAGCAAGTATTCAATATATCTTTTTCTGCTACCACAAAAAAAAAAAAAAAATGCATTGAATACTGCTGCTATATTTGGTTGGGTGCTCCTGCTATCCACCTAGGTGTCCTTGACAAAATCCAATGGAGAATCTGTAATGTGATAGATCCTGACTTGACAGCTCGGATACAGTCACTTTCTCACCAGTGCAATGTGGCTTCCCTGTGTCTCTTCTACAAATACTTTCACGACATCTGCTCTGACGAACTTAGCTCACTGGTGCCCCCTATATATAAATTTACTCGAGCCACAAGATTAGCAACTAGGTCCCACCCTTTTACATTGAAACCAATAAATTGTAAATGCAAATTCTACTCCAGCGGCTTCTTTTCTTGCACTTCTCGCCTGTAGAATTCCCTTCCATTTACTTGCTTTCCCAACAGCTATAATCTCAAAGAATTTAAATGTAAAGTCAATAGTCATCTCTTATCTCACTAACCTGCATCCTCTCTCTCATGCTCCTTTCTCTGTCCACTCCACTCTCATCAGTATTCTCATCCTTCTCTTACCCACTTCCTGACACCCCCTATAACCTGTCACTCTTTCTCATAACTTTCCTACTATGTAACCCTCTGAAAAACAGTGGCAATAAAATGCCTTGCTTGGAGCAATATGATTGTAAAAAAAAAAAAGTATTCTCCTATGCGACTTACTTGCTGACTATTTACTATAAACAGAAAGACAACAAACGAATATGAATGATTCAGTATTTGTAAATGTAAGTTCTTAAACAAGGGTAACCAAACTAGTTTAGTGTAAGAGTCTCATACGACAAATATTCTTCTGTAACATTTGCTGACATTTAAAATTTTTTTAATACATATGCTTTGTACCTTTCTCTCAGTACTGAAGAAAAATTACTCATTCAAATCTAGAATTAAATAAAGATTTCAATTCTTTAAAATCTTTACAAAACCATATTAAACTTTACAAAACCTAGTAAATAAAGTTTGAAATTGTCTTAAGAAGTGTCAGAAAACAAACTCAGTCAACATATTTTTATAAACTGCATTTTAAATGTTAAAGAGTCACATGTGACTTATGAGTTCTGATTGGACCACCCATGTTTATAAAAAGTACAATTTAAAAATATATAGCAGGTTCTTATATTGCTTCTACTTCATTATGACAATCATATTAAAATCTTCCCAAGTAAAGGTCAATCAAGATCTGATATTGTTGATGTTTTAACCCCTCCTTCACAATTATATTTGTCACAAATGTTATCTGAAGAAGATTGTTGCAAAAGTTACTGCAGACATGTTTTAACAGTGTTTTGTACTAGAAATATTTATATATACAAGTATTTTCAAGGTTTTCAAGACAGCAAAGGAAAACTACACTAGTCAGTTTATTTGAACTATTGTTCTCGTCTTTGTTATAGTCATACTTTTACCTAATTTTAGTGCCTGTTGCATTTGGTAGCCTTCTTGATTAAACCAAACCATGGAGTGAAATTATTCTCATCCCAATGTACATGTTAGACAATAGTCATATATTAGTTCTTCATAATTTATTCTTGTGTTGTTGCTTCTGCTCATTTCACTAGACAAGAGTGTGACTTACACAGGGATTGAACCCATGACCATCAGCTGACTGCATATACTTAACCAATAATTATGTGCACTAGGACACAAAATACATCAGTGAAAGCAATTTTGGAGATTTTATAGATTCTAAAAGACATTATTAAAAAATAAATAGACTGATAAAAGAAAAAAAAAACTTTATGCAGATATGAATCAAAGATTTTGAGCAGAATGGAATCTAAAATGAAAAATGTTCACAAACATTTGTAACATTTACTTTTAATTTTAGTGCCTGTTGCATTTGGTAGCCTTCTTGATTAAACTCTTGATTTACTTAGCTTTTCATTAGATTGAGAATTTTACCTGTCATACACTTCATTTCTCTCTTGCCTTGAGGTGAAGGCTTTTGCTGTTGTCACTAATGTTTCTTTTATGCTAAAACATGCTAATGCTATATTCCATTGTTGTAAGAACAGGAAGCATTAGTCAATGCCATTAAGGAAACATGTTTTGTTACCATAATAATGGAATAAGTTAGCTTTCTTTGAATAATTTTACTTTTAATGATTTAAAAAAGAGAATACATTTTTACATGCAACAATAGAGTTAACTATAGAGATAAAAATCCTAGAGAAAATCACAGAGAAAACATAACCAATCCAGTTGTAGAATTATGAAATTATGAAAATATCTATCACTTAATAAATATTTTCATGATATATAAATATCTGTAGGAAGCTGATTCAGTTTAAAAGCAAGAAATGTCATATGCTTTCAGTGTCGTATATTTAATTTAAAAATGCAAAGAAAGTTACTGAGTATTATAAAAACCTTCCTATTGCAAGTATTAAAACCAAGATTAGTTTTCTAGTTTGGATATAAAAACTAAAGGTATGAAATTTATACTATAATAAGAACCATGTGTGTTCGTCTGTTACAATTTCCTATTAAGACAAAATAATAAAAGGGAGGAAGATTACTTGTGATGATAATAGAGAAAACAGACACTATTTACATTATCTGGACTATTCTCAGCATCTTTGTTGCCATTTTGATGACATGTACTTGAGGACACATGGTCCAGTGGATATACATGTTGGTTAGTTCCAGTAACTCGACCCAAGTCCCAATAGTCCGAATAATGTAAATAGTGTAACTTTATTCATTTCACTGAAACAACCATTAACAACTTTTATCTTCCCTTCATCTTTCTTATTTTGTTTCTTTCTTTCATTCATTCATTTTCTCACTGAAATCAGGTAGTGTCCTTTCCCCTCTTTCCTCACAATCATAACAGAATAGTCCATTATTTATGTTATGTTAAGTTCCCTTATTTTTATGTTCCCTTATTTCTTTCTTTCTAGCCAAATCCGTCTTATGAACATTTTCTCTTAATAATAATTTTTAAAAAATAATTCAGAAGATAATTTTATTTTATTTTTTGTAATTTGATTTTTATTTGAAAGACTTTTATTTCCTTTCATTATTTCTTTCTTTCCTTTATACTCTCACTGAAATCAAGTTTATTTACTTTCATAAATCTTTTTTTCTGAAGGCTCACCTTAATATGCTTACATGTAAGCTTTTCCCTCTTTTATTCAATGGGCAGCTCTTAAAGTGAAAACCTTTCATAAAATACAAATAAATATGAGAAAAGGTATTCAGATTTTTAGAATTTAAAATAATTTCTTGAGCATGTTCTTTTTAAAACTTTTATCAACAAACAAACAATCTATATTTCTGGCATAAGGTATTTTTGTAGCTATGTGCGCAACATTTCGGCCATTATATGCCCTGATCTTCTTCTTTATTTTCTTAACCAAGTTAGATTATGCTAGTAATGATAATACCTCATCTAAAAATTTACAATATATGAGTGGTATATGGATAGGTAGTACTTAGTGTATTTAAATATGCTCTTTCCTATTTACTAATAGATTGACAGAGAAACACACACACCCACACTCACTCTCTCTCCCTCTCAACATATACATCCTTTCCTTCTTTTTATTCTTCCATCTTTATGGTAACCTAGATATAACCCGAACATAGCTTATGTGGTCAACTGACATCATGCAAAAGTCAACCAATGACTAACGCTTCTGCCAAAATTAAATCAGAAATGCATAGCCGTAAAGTAACTATAAAAAGAAAAGTGAACACATGCTTAGCAGTTGGTCCACCGTTCACCCACCATGCGTGTGACGTACATGTCAGCTGTTGGAGACTCAATCAATACACCAACTAGCCAAAAGAAGACTAGTTACGTGCAAACCAGAGATCTACTTAAATAATTTTCACAAAAAAATATGCAGAAACCTAGGAATTAATTCAAGAGTACAATACACACACTCAAATACCCATAACATAACAGAACATAGCACAAACAACAACCTGATATTATATTCCACCGGACACCTACATGTGGGAATAAATATGCTATATTTACATTAATACACACACACACACACACACACACAGAGAAGAAAAACTCTTTATAACCTGATCACAGCAATAAATATATAATAATGAACATTCACATGAATACCTAAATGACTTATACAAGAAACATATCAAAACACAAAATACAAAAAGGACAGAAATAATAATCATTCACATATAATAAAAGATGTAATCTTATGTAGTTAACAAAAATAAAAATGGTGGTATAGTTAATAAAACCTGGCCTTTATTCATTTATTATTCCAACCTGTCTATACCAAATATGAAATGTCAGTTGATAATCTTAATTTGAAGTTTTGACCTGCAATAATTTGATCACCTCTCACTACCATTGCCTATTAACAACCATAAGAAATATGCATAGACACATAAAAACCAAAAATAGATTTATACAAGAATTGATTATTTTGAGCAGGCTTGAAAAATTTATAGTTTAAAGACTTGTTGATTAATATCTTGGTTGAATTTTTTGTTTTTATGTTTATGATTATTTGAGAAAATTTTTACTTGTGGTCTTTATCTAAACTAACTGTATCCATAGAAATTACACATAGTTTTTACAATGCTGATTTTTAGATTGAATTATGAACATAAGTATCATTTACTTGTTGTCAAGATTGATGTCAGAAATAAATTACTTATGTATTTTCTCTTTGCAATTTTAATTACTTAAAGTAAAGAGTATGTCTATTAAATTGGCCTTGTGCCAAACATAACTCCCACAATTTAAAGTTATCAGAAGGTTGGAAAGATAAAACTGTCTCATTTATATAAGTAAATGAAAATTTATTTATTGAACAGCATAACATCAAATTGTAAGTATGAAATTATTAACTGTGTATTGTTCTAAGAGAAAGTGTAATGAGAAGTTTTAAAGAATTAAGAGTTTGCCTGTTTTAGTGAAATTTGATTTATACAGAAAAAGGTTAAGTTCATGTTTTCGCTGAGTGTATCAACAAAATAGTAGTAATGTCTTGTTCCTCTCTTTTTGCATAGTTGAAGAAGGAGAGATAAAGAAAACAGCACAAGAGAAAAAGTGAGAGGGTGCGAATGTAGGTCACTGGGGATGGCTTGATTATTTTCTTGCTACATTGTGTTCAATATGGACTGTTTAGAGCTTCCTAGTCCTCTCTGATTTACTGACCAAAAAACAGGAAATAAGTAGACCAACTTGGTCATGTGGTTGGCTTCCAACACAAACACATTTTCAGGTAGAACACAGGTCATTGAAAGTTCAATTTGTTGTTTTCTGCAAATCACTCTCCTTTCATTGGTTAATAAATATTTTCACACTTGCTCGCGAAATTTGCCTTGATCCTTTTCTCAGCATGGAGGCAATCATTTTTTCTATTGGTCAAAAATTGATTTTCACACTAGCTCACAAATTTGCAAACAGTGAAGAAAAGAAAGTTATTTTTATTTTGTACTCACCACATACTTATGTGAAAATAATTTTAACTGGTAATTCTTAAACATCAGGTGGAGAAGAGGAGGAGTTTGAAACATAGATTTACCTATTCAAAAATATTTCTAGTGACAGCTTACACTTCTAAATATTCATTTCATTATATATTCAATGAAAATACACTCATTTTATACTATGCAGGTAAATGTTTTAATAACATCTGAGGGAATTATCAATAAAAGTTCAGTCAGTTGTGAACATGCATGTACATATAAATTATGTTTTCAATACTATAATTTAGTCAATTTTTGGTAAAACATTCACAACTACAGCAGTGTATCTTCACATGTGTCCTTTAATGGGTGCAAAGATATACGTCACCCCCTGGTAGAGGAACAAATTGTTTCAGAATACAAGGACAAACTTATCATTAAAGTTTATCGTTAAACTTCATCCTGAAATAGAACAAAGGCAATATCACACTCACTAGTAAATTAAATCCAAATGAATTTAAATATAAATCAATTAGATTTTTAAGGAATCAATTTTAAATTAAATAATAAATAGATTCAAATATGTAATTACAATTTTAAAAAAAAATCAATTACAATTAAATTTAAATATTGCATTGAGAAAAATCTTTTTAAAAGACAATTCTTTATAAGTTTAATGTCGGTTTCGGTTTTAATCAGAACTGGAATTCAACTTTAAAGGAGTGTGGCAAACTGACCAGCAATAGTTACAGACATTTTTAGGCAGATGATATAAGGTATTATTTCAAGCCTAGATTTATACAGTGGCCAAGTACACATTCAGTCCAAGTTTATATGAATAAGAACTCAAAAAGGGCCTTTTTTCAATGTACGTATAAATAGGTAAACAAACTAAGTAGATACTATACTATACAGGGTGCAATGGATGAATTGACTAAATTACGCAAAAATGAAAATAACACTAATATCTCATGTTAACAAATGTATTTACCAAAACTGCACAAAAATATCTTAAAATTTATTCAATGAAATTGCAATTGGTTTCAACCACAGCCTCTAGACCACTTTGGAATCTTTTTCCACTTTTCTGGAAGATCTCCTTGTTTAAGTTGGTGACTGCTACCATAATCCTCGCCTTCAGTTCCTCTTTAGTGTTACAAGGAGATTCGTTGGTCTCTCGCTAAACTGTGCCCCACACATAATAATCAAGGGGATTGCAGTCTAGAGAGTTAGGAAGCCAGAAGTAAGGAGTGATGTGTTTTCAGAAATCAACTGACAACCATGACTGGGTTTTCCTGCTAGTGTTGCAATAATGGCTGCTCAAAGTGTTGTACTCTGAAAAGTCATTTTAAGATAGTATTCACGGTATATATTAGGTGAATTTTGGTATACATAATAATGTGTGCTCTTTAATCATTTTTAACTTATTTTCAGATGGAAATATTCTTGAAGCATAGAGGCCCTTAATTATTAACATAACAAAATATGATCCTCATTTTCTTTTCTTACATGAGTTCAAATTTGGGCACTGTGCCTCCCAAACTTCTGCTAATATCTACAGAGCATAGGAAGATGGGTCCACAAGTGATCAGACAGTACAAAGGTGGTTCCAGAAATTCTGTACTGGTGATGAGAACCTTGATGATGAAGAAGGTAGAGGATAGTCATGCAGTCTTGACAATAAACAATTGTAAGCAGTTGTTGAACAAAACCCATGTCAAAGTGTCAGGGAAATGTCTCAGATACTTGGTATCAGCACTGCAACAGTCTCATCTTATTTGCAGAGTATTGGCAAAGTGAAAAAAAAACTTGATAAATGAGTTCCTCATGATCTCAATGAAAATCAAAAACTTGGGTGTTTTGAAGTGTGCTTGATGGTCCTTCTGCATAACATCAATGATCCCTTTCTTGACCAAATAGTCACTTGTAATTAAAAGTGGATCTTTTATGATAACCGTAAATGATCAAGTCAATGGCTTGATCGTGATGAATCCCCCAAACATTTCTTAAAGCCAAAGTTGCATCAGCAAAAGTGACTGTCTAGTAGTCTGCAATTGATTAGCTTTCTGGAAGCTAATCAAAGCATTAATGCAGAGCTTTACTGCAATCAACTCTGCTGAAATGCAGGCACGCCTGCAAAAAATGAGACTGTATTGGGGAATTGATATCATACAATTCTGCTCCATGATAATAGTGAAGGTTCGGAGTTTTCTTTTTTTGGTTAACTTGTTTCTATTATTTTTTCATAGCACAAAAATTATTCAAAAGAATATTTGAAGAGGCCCAGACAAGCATTTTTTCTTAGTTTTTTCAATATTGAGATTTTTCACCACATGAAAAAGATAATCTTTATTTGCCAAAACATTCACGTGTCCATGGTTAATTTCCTTTGATTTACTGAATGAAGAAAAGAAATTTTTTTTTATTGGTAAACTAACAAAAATTTATATAGAGAATATATGTATATATGGAGAACAGCATTAGGATATAGGAAAGAATTTCTATTAATCCCTTGAATATAGATGTTTATTTCTAATATTTTGTTCTCATTATCACTTCCAGATATCAAATTCTTGAAACTGTTGTATTTCCTTTTCTTAAAAACTGTATAACAGCAATAACCTGCTATGTGTAATATAAGAACTTCTGTGCATCAGTTAACAATAAGTTAACATCCTCATCTGTAAAATTTATAAATATCTAAATCTTGCTCCTTTGCCACTTTGTTCAGTTAGTTTGTAAATTCTTTAAATCAGTACTTTGGTTATTAAGTGGTAGGCTAGCTCAATTTTAAAAATGATATCATTTTGATTTTTGTTTTCACATTTTTTTTTTTTTTTTTTTTTTGAGATATTATTATATTGATCTCCACCAAGTTGTGGGTACTGACCAAATCTATCCTCAAAGTGACCGGTTTGAAATTTCCCAAGTAATACATACATCATTTTCAATTCTTCTGTGCAGTATTTAGTCAGTTCTAGAATTGCAAGAGTATATGTTATAGTTGAGGATGAGATAATAAATGAGTGAAGCCAGGTCTTATTAACTATACCACCATTTTATTGCTGTGTTCAGGTTATAGAGTTTTCTTCCATGTATATATATATTCATAGCATATTTGTTCCTACATGTGTGTGTTGGGTGGAATGTAATATCAGGTTGCTGTTTGTGCTAAGTTATATTATGTTCTTGGTTTTCTGCACATTCTTTTTGTGAAGATTATTTAACCCTGTAACACGGCTGTTGGGTATCTGATACAGTTGCCCTTTGTTTCATTATTCACGACTTTGTTCCAGGGTTAAGCACATCTCTGGTTTGCACAGAGGTAGTCTTCTTTTGGCTGGTTTGTGTGTTGATTGAATCTTTGACAGCTGACACTAACACCACACACATGGTAGGTGAACTGTGGACCAACCACTATGTACATGTGACAGAGAAACTCTTTCTCTCTCTTTTGCTCTCAACATGTACATTCATTCCCACTTTCTATTCTTTTATATTTCTGGTTATCTAGATTATAACCTAGTGTAACACCCCAGATGGAGGTCCGAACAATTTCTCTGGTGGCCGTTCTCCACGCTGTGATGTTGCCGGGGGTTGGTTGAAAAAGTCAAAGTCTCAAGCTGGAGGCACAAGATAAACTATAAAGAACGAACTTCCACAACTTGGATGAGTTAAATCGATGTTTTATTTCGTTCAGAGTTAGTCTTGCAGTTGGGGCAGACGATGTGACGCTCAGCTCTAACTCTAATTAATGGAGATCAAATGCTGAACCAACCGACTCAGACGAATGGAGTTTCCCTTCTTCAGTGTGCTTGACACACATAGCTTCTTCAAGCACACGCCCGGCTGAACTGATTGGCTTGGAAAAATCACTTGTATTTATATTGAAATAATCGGAAGTCCACTAGACGATCGGCTTAAAACAAAAGATAAGTATTGGTAACTGTAAGTCCAAAATTTCAAGGTACTTAAATTTTGCTTCCTTTGATATGTAAACCACCCGCAGACATCCCGTCTGCAGTCAGCCTCCAATGACGTATTTTCCAGGATTTTTTTATCTTTTTATCTTAATAAAGCTTCGTGTGAATAGCCCTGACACTTTACCAGTAACCAGGTGTTTTTTTTATTGCCTGGAGAAAGGGAAAATTCTATTATCTTTTCTTTATTTTCTTAATGTGTGGTTAAGATACAGTAAAGACAGTTTTTGACCTGGTCACCTATCACATCAAATCACTTAGTCAAATATTTTAAATTTACTTATAAAAGAAAAAGCGTTTATTTATTTTTTCCTTTTCTTTTTCACTTAGTACTTTTGTTAAACAAAACACATGTTTTTAAACTATTTTTCTATTCTTAATCTATTATAATAAAATACATATTTTACAAATCCACCTTAATATATGCCTAGTTATCGTGTCACACCTCGACATAGCTTATGTGGTCAACTGACATCATGCAAAAGTCAAACAATGGCTAACACTCCTGCCAAAATCAAATAAAAAATGTGTAGGCATTAAGTAAATCTAAAAAGAACAGTGAAAATGACCCCATTTGTCTCTAGGTAAGATCCTACATATATTGCAATAACCATTTTATGACATTTTTATAAAATATGATTATAAAATGGTTATATATCAGTGCAATCATTCACTTGTAAAAAATGTTTTTAATAATTTGTCTCTAGAGGAAAATTCTAAGTTTCTCACGAAACTAGAAAACCTGAAGGAGTCAGAAATATTATACGTGGACAATGCATCAAACACAGGTTGAAGAACTTCGGCCAACCACTTTGCTAACTCATGTTGGATGGAGCCCACCATAGACAAAATTGGTCTAAGTGGGACTCCTTCCTTATGAACCTTTGGAAGGCCATACATCCTAGGATGCTGTGAACATATGGGCCTGATTCTGCTATAGATGTCTTTAGAAATCAGAGTGTCTTTATACAAAGACAACAGCCAACGTTGAATTTTGGCTTCTAATTTACTGGTGTTATCAAATATATCGGCAGGACCGATTACTGTAAACTTAGAAGGATCATCCAGAATATTATGCATATATAATATAGTTTGATAATCCTGTCTATTTAAAATAACAACACCAGAACCTTTAACCAGCTTGGTAATACAAATGCCCTCCTGCAAACGTAAAGCTTTAATGGTTCGGAAGTGAATACCACACCAGTCCAGATGTTCTTTCTCACAACCTAGCAAAGAGTATTCAGTAGCAAACTCAAACAACCTAACTTTTCAGATGAACTAGGAACATGATGAATAATTTGAGAATATAGCAACTCAAACTCCGAATAAATCTGTTCCTTATTAACCTTAGAAGGGAGGGATTGTGAGTGTAATAATTTTTCTTTTTTGTTTCACTCTTGTGGAATTGTGTGCTTACACCCCACTTACATTTTGGTATTTGTTGTTTGGGGTTTATTTTTAAACGAGTTCCGTCTTCCCCTAGTGTTGTGGGTGATCCATTGTTTTTGTCCTCTATTTTTGACCCTTTGTGGTGAAGCCAGTGTGGCCCCTGACAGGTGTTGGCCAGGGGGTTCCTCGGGTTGGGATGGTTGTGATGTCTATCTTGTTTAAAGCTATATATATATATTTGAATGATGGGTATTCTTGTTATTATGTTGTTTTTTCCATTGTGAATAATATTTAACATGATTACCATTTTTATGTTGTCTGTCATTTTCTCCTGCATTGTCAAGCAACACAGGAGAAAATGAAATAAAGTTAGTTACTAGTGCAGTTTATGTACATATAGATGACAAATAAGCAAAGTCATATTAATATAACACAAATTTTAGTAGATAGCACCAAAATTTTAAATAGAGCACTGTGCAAAGAATGATTTCAAATCCTAAAGGCTATTGAAATTAAAGAGAAGTAATGTATTTGTCTCCATAAGATACTGTATATGGAAGTGTGCTTTTCAGAAGAAAAAAGAGACACACCTAAAGATTTCAGTTTGACTGTTTATATGATGCCACCTTGAGTGACTTGAAATTGGTTCCATTAAATGTGAGAATGCTGGAATTAAAAAAAAAAAGTTGTGTAAATATACACAGGACAATCCTTGAAAGTGAATGTAGCAACATTTGAAAGTATTTGGGGAAAAAATACTATAAAATAAAAGTAAATATAAACTTTGGCAAATTTACCAATAACACAGAAAACCCAATTTCAAAATTTGTAAAAAAAATAAATAAAAAAAAATTAAGACAGAACTTCTCCATATTATTTAACGAAACATGTTTGAAAGAGGTAAGAGGTATATATATATATATATATGTGAGATATTTCCTTATAATTGTTCTTGATATATGAAAAATTTATATATTGTTTATATATATATATATATATATATATATATATATATATATATATATACACACACACCCACATCTATTGAAAAGGTGAAGAGGCTCATCCCTTGTTTCCTGTTTAGGATGCGGTTTCCAGTTTTCTCTTTTCTAATCTTCTCATTCTTATGTAGCCCCCTGCACATCAGTGGCGTTATGGCCTTGCTTGGGGTGATATGATAAAAAAAATAAATAAATAAATATTGTTTCTTATAAGCACTTTCTGGAAAATTAACCTACTTTATTTTTCAGAAACTGGAAATATACTTTTTACCTCCAAACTCTGGATAATATTTGTTTTAAATAAATATGTTTTTATAAAAGAAAAAGCATCAATAGCTTGAAAAAGATCAATATTCTCATTAATTTATTATTTTCATTCCATATCATTTTTTCTAACTTCACTGCTGCTACATTTGTGGGTGAAGGTCAAAATTTAGCCTCCATGAGAAAAGTTATATTTAGGATATCTTTTTTTTCAAATCGCAGATAGAATACAATTGAGGAATGTTAAAGAAAGGGATAGAATAAACTCACTGTTGCTTTTCTGAGAAGGTAATGTTAAGGTGTATAATGTTTTTTTTTTAATATACCTTTACTTAATATCATACCATTATCAATTCTATTTAGCTCTGCCTCTTGTTTCAGATGTTGTAATGGAATGTATTGAGGATCTAGCCATTTTAGGCACTATTTTAAACTTGGTGACAAGGATATTCACAGAATTTGGGAAGTGAAAAGAAATAAATATGAGACTGTCTAAAAATGCTTTAAACATTTTAAGGGTGGAAGCTTGTTCTCCAAAATAAAGCCCAGAAGTATGTGATCATCAGTTGTTAATGATGATGCTTTCAAAGTAGAAGAGAACCTAATTACTAAGATCATCAAAACATATCACACACACACACACACACACACACACACACACACACATATATATATTACATAAAATTCAAGAAACATACAGGAGCTCTTAAGAGGTTCCACATGAATAAGAAGTTGATTCGTAATAATAATAATGTTTTGATATACCCCAATAAACACACAGTAGAAATCAATTACTATAAGATCTAAAATTATATTTAAAAACTAGTTTTACGGAATTTAACTGTATTCCAATTTGGCAAATAAAACAGTTTTATAATTAGCTATAATTATGAGCAGTTATTTATTTTGTATTTGATCTAATCTTTTGAATGCCGAAACTTGACCACTTGGTGATATACTATCCTTGTATTCATTTTTGGTAAATAAGTTAATTTCAGAACAGCCTGTATAACAGAACAAAACAGCTGTGAAGAGCTAAAAATGGTTAGTACAAAGTTGCTCATATGAATAGCCTCTGCTTACATATTAGTCTTTCTCTTTTTGGTGGTTAGAAATTAGTGTTGTACCAGGAAATCAGTTCAACAACTTAGAAATTTGATAAGTATTGGGGATAAGCTTTTTTGACAACTGTTTCTGATAATACTTTAAAAAGTAAGTAATATCAGTATTAAAAATAAATTTTTAGCAATAAGATAAGCAAAATTAAAAAGAAAAAACGTGCAATTTCTAAAAATAAAAATGAATGAAATAGATTGAAATTTGTCTCTTTGAACAATAACAATTCTCCATTGGGATGTTATTTGGTATATAGTAGGGACTAGATTTGAAAACATGTTATTAATTGGTAACAAGACAATTTTATTCACAGCTTAACAAACACAATCAAAATTCAGCTAGAAATTAAAACTGGTCTGTTTTGAGGGAGGCAGAAACCATGAATATGTTTTATGGTCATTTTATAATTTTCATATTTTATACTTGGATAAACATGATTAGATATAAATCACAAAGTATTTTGTACAATATGTTGCAAGTATCATCAGCTTTTCAAATGGTTTAAGTCACTTTTAAGAAAGAACTTGGAATTTATTTCTTTAAAAATGAAATTTGCTATTTTGAACTAAAAGCCCAGTGTATGTTATAGTTGTTTCCAAAAAAAACACTCTTAAAGGTGAAATCTTGGTGAAAAACCTAGAGGAAAACTGCTTAAAGAAAATACAACTAACTCAAAAAGTGTCAGTGACATCACTTAATTGGCTGTGTTATGGATTAAAAGGATGATTAAGATAACCATCAAAACAACTCATTGATGCTTTTGATAATTTTATTAAAAGTTTGCCAGAAAAGACGAGTGAAAAATGGATAGATAAAAAATGAATAAATTTATTTGTGAGCAGAAGGAAAAATACTCTTTGATAGTTATTAATTTTGGGTTGGTAATGTAATTAATGAGGAAATAGGAAATATGCCAAAGTTTGGAATTGTATGAGTTGATCGAAAAATGAATGCTGGGGAAAAATTATAATCAGACCAGATAATGTTAATTGGTCAAGGAAATTTGGTTAGTGATATAATCAGTATAGACCCATTCTAAGATTAAGAAGTTCTTGAACAAATGGGAACACACCTGGAAAGAGATCTGAACAGGTTAAATTTTAGAAAATGATATGTGGAGATTTTGACAATCAAAATTAACCACATCCCAGTTCAGCTGGGACACATTATTCAGTTTTAATGATTTGTGCACTAATTAATATACTTCTTCCTTTTTTACTAAATTTGTCTGGTAAACATGAGTATATATAAATATGTGTGTGTCATTTCTCAATCATGAAACCTTCAGCTTTTGTTAGAAGTGTTATTGGTTTAAATAAAGCAGTAAAATTAATGTATGTCCTTTTTTTTAACAAATTTTACAGAAAACCCAAGATTAAAAATTGAAAAGTTTAAATTCTCATTTTATTTATAAAACACTTTTATGCATATTGAGGGAGGAAAACTAACATTGAATGTAATTAAATCAACAAACACTGTTTAACTTTTCAAATGTTTATTTTTAAAATGACTTATAAATGTTACAAGGCAATAAAAATGAAAACAGCAGGACTTAACACCAATCACATTGTATAGGTTCTCTTCTTTGCATTGCATGTTAGCCTAATATCTTGGAATTCCTTAAGACTGAACTTTCTAAACAACAGATCAGTCTTGTTGTAATCACCATTTATAAATATCATGCAAAGCTACCAATGACAAAGGAAAGAAAATAATTCTCACCACCACCATTATTATTGTGATCACTGCTCTTTGAAATGTGCCAACATGCAACCTGAGATAGAATTGAATAAAAATATTGTGATGAAAGACTTTTCCTACAGAAGTGGACAAAATACTTGTTAGGGGAAGTTAATTTCTTTCCCCTATTAAGGACGATAGCTCAAAATACAACTGAGTTACTTTCCTTGTCTGTCAACATGAGGGTGCACTTCTGAATAGAACATGGTAACCAGCTGACACACATGTGGAATTTGTTGTTTTAATCCATGCAATCTTTGCTGTTCTCAGACAGTGAAATAATAAAGCTGTTTTATTGTGTGTTAAAATACACTTGTCTTTTATTTTCATTTATTTTTGTTCATCTCAACAGCCTGTGATGATGAGGACTTGAACTTCAAAATCAGCACAACAATTTCATCTGAAATGTTTAAGATTTTTATGCCAACAGCAAAAAACAGTTTCAGAAGTCACAACAACATATGTTGACAGCAATGACTGTACAGTTCCAGAATCAACTCTAATCTAAATTTTCCAGATTGGGACAGACCTAAATACCATTTTAGCAGATATCTTGGCCAACAACATAACAATTTCACTATGACCCAGCAGGCAGGAAAACATTCGCTTTATGGTTTAAATGTAGGATGGATACCTTGCATAAAGATTTTTCTCTCAAAGATGAAAATGGGAAAATCTGTCTCCTAATTCATAAACTGGACACTAAGGAACAATACCTGAAATACAATGTTAGTACAGATCTTCATTTACAATCTTCCACACATTTCTAGTATGACACGAGTTGTCACATTATCTAGATAAATCTGGGAAGATGATGATTGCAAAGGAAGTTATTATAGAGATGTCATCGGATTATGGTCTGATGTAATCATACATGGTAACATAAATATTACCCTCAATGACTACTCAGATAATGTATACACAGATGCTAATGCTATCAACTTATAGAGTGGACTAACTTACAAAAATTCTTTGAATAGCTGTATGGACATTGAAAACAGATATACTCTCTTGTCACCTGGGCCATTAGTTCATGCAATGGCAGAAAAAGATTGTGCTTTGAGGGCCCCTCTTTAAACTCATTATGCAAGATTCATTAGGAAATGAAGTCATTACTTACATAGTGGATAATGAGGACATAGTGTTTGGTCTATGAATCATGAAGTTCTACAACAGTTACATGTTCAATGCAGACACTACAGAACATCCTAAGTTGCTAAATGTTCCAAAGTCAATTGCTGAGTTCTATTTCAAAAGATACAGTCTTCATTCCAGCTCCTTGGACCTTAAGGAATACATAAACTCTAAATTTGTCTATGTGGAAAATGTTTGAACTGGAGCAAAAGCAAGATGTTGTTGACACAGTGGCATGCTCTCCAGACCCTGTTATCATTGGCAACAATCAACACACTTAATGGTAATTCACTACAAGAATCACTGATAAACTGTAAAGTTTGCTTGCACATAGATGTCATCCATCCAACTACAAACCATTCCCTGAAAAGGAAATGGAAGAACAATTTAACCATCATCATGGCGCAGTAAAGCACAAATACGCACTAGGATAACCTGTATTTGCAAAACTCGCATCAATGGTAATGAAAAATGGATCCAAGGATGTGTTACATGTCACTCTGGAAATGTTACATATCATGTGGATATTCAGTCTGGGTTCAACATGCAAACCAATTACAACCATCTAACCTTCCAGAGACCAACTTTACTCCACTTTACTGCTGAACATTAGACACATTCAAACAGCCTCAACAAAGTTCCCAAATAATGCCAAGACACAAACCTAGGACTCCAGCAAAAAGTGCATCAAGAAAATCACATTGACTACAAAGTAAGCCATACTCACAATTAAATCCCCAATAAAAGTCCTTCGAGCACAAGGCTAAAAGGGGGAGGTATTAGGGGAAACTAATTTCCTTCTCCTATAAAAGACAGCTCTAAATGCAACTGAGTTATTTCCTTTGTCTGTCAACACAAGGTCTCACTTTTGAATTCAATGTGGTAACCAATTGACATTCACATGGAATTTATGGCTTCATTACATGCACTCCTTGCTGTTCTCAGACAGTGAAATAGTAAAGGCTGTTTAATTATGTATTAAAATACACTTTTTTTTCATCCATATTTGCTCATCCCAACAGCCTAGGATATAACAATAGGTAGATTAATCTTCAAATTATTGCAAGAAAAAAGAAAAAAAATGAAGCATCAGTGTACAAATCTTTTAATTTTAGCTAAAGATGTCAATATCACAGGATTTTTTTCTACCCTCTTGATTGAAAGACAAGGATATCATTATCCCAATTCCTAAATTGTACAGAAGTGCTTTTCTGTTGTGCTAACCTTACAAACTCTAAATAATTTTCAGTCCCTATTTACTACTTTTACAAGATTGAATTTGTTTATAATGTCCTCATTATTCTTAATCAACTAAGTAAGTAAAGGAGATTTAGAAACATTTCAGAATCCAAAACATTAATAGCAGGAGTAAGTCACATAAGAAGAAAAAAAATGAAAAATTTATTGTTTCCTTAGAGTCATTTGAATAAAAGGACAGAGAAATTATCAACTGGTACTGAACACAGACGCACAGGTGCATATAATATTTTTAATTTAGATCAGTAGTTGGCCTTAAACAGTATGATCAATTTAATGTCCTGAAACAGTGCAGAGATACAAAACATAAATAAGTGAATTATGTGAGTTTTCTGAATCAGTGTGAAGAAAGATTACAAGATATACTTTTAAGAATTATTTTGAGCTAGCATCAAGGTATCTTGTTTCAAGTAGAAATTATTCAAAAAGTAAATAAATTTCTGAACAATTAAAAAATAAAAACAACTTCTTTTGAAACCAAATTCACTGGTGAGTGTTATCTGAAGTTCTGAGATGAAGCATTGTCATTGTTTCCTGTTATTTGCATCAGTATCCCCATCTTTTTTTTAATATTTTAGCCAATGTGCACCAGGTAAAACATTTTGATCAAAACAATAAAGATAAGGATACTAGTCTGTATGATTCACAGAACAATTAGAATTGTTATATATATGTAGATATGTGTGTTTTATCAATATTCCAGGTTTGCAGTACATCAAGGCTCAAATATATTTGCAATATTTTTAAATTAATAATTGGTGCTCACTAATTTATGAAAAAACATAAATTTAATAAGACCAACTTGTCAAAAAATGCTCTTAAATGTATTTAGCTCTCCTTCATCATTAAATTTTGTTTGAATGTAAAAGGAAAATTTGTGGCACAAAAAGAAAATCAGACTTATTGAGTTATCACAAATTTACAATTATTTAAATATGATTTTCAGAGTCTACACTCTAATAGAAAAAAAGTTACTGTAGAAATTAGTTTATACATTTTGCATTGAACTCTTACAAAAGAAAAAGTAACAAAAAGTAATTTGAAAAACTGCTAATTCTGTGCAGAAATTCTTTTTTTTTTAATAATTATACTCTCACAAGGAAGGAGTTAACTGTGAAAGTATAGAATATCGGAGCCAAAATGCCAATTGTTATTTATTGATCTTGCAGTTGGAAGTAGAAAAAGCCTTGCCACTTAATCCTGATTATAATAATATCAAAAGAACTAACACATACTTCAATCAGAAGATCAACGACAATCACTTTTGTAAGAATATAACCAGAGAAAATAGCCATTTCAAGAAGATGGCATAATTAACCTATTTGCAAACATTAAAATATACAGTGACCAATCACTCAGTGTATGAAGGAAATTATTTTAGACAATATTTATTATTGTGCAACAAGAAACAGAAGTAGTTTTATTTTAATCATTTGGAAATGGCTGTACAAGAAAGAATTCATTAAAACACCAGGAACAAATGGAAAATATCACAAAGGACATAATTCAGTACAAATATCAAATTTGAGGTGAAATAAATAAGTAAATAAACCCAATAGACAACAGGGCTTTTCCAATAGTATTTCAATAGCAAACAGCAAGAAGAGCATCATGTTTGCAAAACTAAAACTGTTGAAATACTCTTGCAGGCAATCAAATCCAATTTCAACTGAGTTTGCATTAGAGAATCTAAACACTGAAATGAATTACAACTCATTATACATAAGAAAAATGCTTTTGAATGTTTGGTTCTGGTAGTGCTATTAAGGAATACAAAGTTTGACTTCTGTCAAATCTGAAAAGTCAATTTCATCAGACATATGTTTAAATCAAATAACTTATTACAATTCTAGTAATCTTAAATGAAAATAGTTTTACAATTGGATTAATGATTGAACCATCATAGGCATATTAAGCTATTGTTACTTCCTTAAAAATTATTTTTATTTAAGTTTGGAAATTATGTTTTTGTAGAGATCTTAAAACATTAGCAGTAAAGAGGTAGATAATCAGATAGAATCAAATACTTCTGAGATTTGTTTCAATGAAGATAAAGTCTTTTTGCTATCAAAAATATTTTTCTAAATTTAACACTGAAAATAATCTCAAACTCCAGTGTTTTTAATTGTATAACTAAATAAAAAATGTATTATATTTAGAAAACTTTAATCAAAATCCAAACTACAATAAATTTTCGAATATTCCAGCAATAGTTATCTTTTTTTTTTCAAATTTCTTTCAATAAAACCTTCAGCCAAAAATTAAGAAAATTCTTACATAAAAAAAATAATTAATTGAAAATTGATTTTCTTTGTCATGAAAATAATTTCAGTAATTAGTTTAAATTCTGTCAAGAAAATTTAATAACACTAAAAATCATATTTTTGCATGTCATTGATTTAGATATTGCAAATATCAACTGCCTATAACAGAAGTTAGCCTTAGGGGGAAAAAGTGCCTTAGGGTAAAATTCACCATATTTGTTGGAAATATTTTACAATTATTTTTTTAAACTTACAAAGGAGGCTAAAACTAATGTAATGAATGATAAATGAAATAGTTTTGTCCACAACATAAACTAGATGTTGCAACCCATATGAGAAGGATAGATTATTAAAAAAAAGGAAAAAGAAAAAGGAAATATTCACTCATACAATATAGACAGATGTAATTATAGTGCCCAAAATGGTGCTTGTGGTGAAAATGCATAGCACCAAAACATCCTGGGAAAGCCAGATATCAAACATTCAAAGCTGTTACATATAAACAAAAAAGACAAACTACATTTTTGTCAAAATTCACAAAGATTCCCAAATCATGTTGAAAAAGAAATTAATCATGACCATCATTCCAAGTAAGGCAACTGAAGGTTGAAATGAAAACAGTAAACAAGAGAAGAAAGAGTTCAATGGCATGAAACAAAAATGGAAGGGTTTATCGAAACACAATGGCAGATAAATGAAGTTGATAAAATTTTGCTTGTAAATATTTTAGTTTAGTTTAGTTTCTTTTCTGGAAATTTGGTTTTGGTTTGAAATGAAAAAAAAAAATAACTAAAAATTCTTTTCCTTTATTTTGAACACATGAAAAAAGTGAGGTTGAAATGGGGGATAAAAAAAAAAAGAACCGTGTATGTGCATCAAGAGATTAACTTGATTACCATTTGGACACCCATTCTGGACGGTTGCTAATTGTTGGTGTGGATTGATGATAGACACTTCTCTTAGACAAAGCAATAGAATTGGTGTCAGTAGCTAGACTGATAATACTGTTCCGACTGGAAGATGAAGTAGCTGTGAAGGGTCGTTTAAATGGAGATCCATTGTTACGCGTTGATTTATTTCTAGGACACTTTAGATGTTTTGAATTGTACTCCTCTAGTTGTTGTTCTCGAGATAAACTTCGGGTGGGCTTAGCAGATTGAAGGCGACGTAAAAATGCCTGTTGTGAAAAAGTAAACAAATTATAGGGAAGAGAATGGAAATAAAATCAATTTAAACAAGAAATAGTGGTAAAGAAGTGTGAGAATCAGTGGACCAGAATTGAAATATTTTAAAATAGCAAAATCAAAAAATAAAAATCAATTAGTAATGGTAAAATGTTTTTTAATTAATAAAGTCTAATGCAATAATAAAACTAAAAGCACATGTTTACAGGTAGGAAACTATTTTAGAAAAAAGAAAATTTATACTTCAATATAGATTTATAAGAATACATATGAAAAAACATCAATATGTATTGTTGACCAGTCTGGCTTCATATGTTAAAAGAACTTTTAAAAAAATCAATAGAAATACTTCATTATCAACAAGGTGCTTTCTATAAAAGCAAATTAAAAAAAAGATATATTTAAATGATCTAAAAGTTCTAACCTTTTAGGAAAAAAAAAAAAAAAAAAAAAAAAAAGATCAAACACATGAATTTCAATCCACTTATTAAGATTAATTAAAAAGGAAAGCAAAACTAAAATTAAAATATAAACAACATATAGTTTACACTTTATGATATCATTATCATGTGGGCAATCAGAAATTCTCAAAGGAAACATAGTGTTCCATAATTATGGCTAATATTTTTTATAGTGAGATTCAGAGAAATCAAACTGGATTTTATCATTAGAAAAGCTTTAACAACTGATTAATAATTCATAAGAGAGTATTATTTTTATCTCACAATTTTTGTTTACTCAAGAATAAAACAATTTAAATTAAACTTTAAATATTTTTGCATATAAATTTTCACTCAAAAATAAATGATGGAAGAATTTTTAAAAATAAAAAAATGTGTTTGCAGTAATTAGCATGTATTCATACATAATTAAAGTAATTATAATCATGAAAATTATACAAAATATATATGTAAAAATCATGACAAATTTTCATTGCAAATTTTGGCTAAATCCAATTATATATATGCAATAATTTTCATTAAAATTTTACTATCAGAAATAAATAAATCTCCAGAATTATAATTCCTTTAAGTAAAATTACTTATTATCCATAAGTAAAAGCAATAAAATTATGTAGAAATCATGATAAGATCAAGAATTAAGAAATATATATCAAAAGATTGTTAAAATGAAATAATTAAAAAAACAAACAAACAGTAAAATATGTAACTGAATACATTTTATTATTTTTAAATATCAATATGCAAATCATATAAGTCATTATGTGATCGAAAATTTAAAATATTCAAAAATATCCTTGAATGATTTCATCAAAACATCAGTCAAGATAAGACTTATTTATTATTCTTGTCATTATATTACGGACAGCAAAGCTTAAGCATCACTAGCATTCTTTATGAGATATTAGGCATTTTATTTTCCCTGTTTTAGAAATCTTGTTTAGAATTGTCTGTAGAAATATCTACTTCATACAAAAATATTACCTAATAAAGGGAATTCTTCAAGATTCCAAGCTGGACATAAACTTTTTTAAGAATATAAAGTGAAATTATGATGTTTGATGATGTGTAAGAACCCCACCCTCTAGTTACATTTATTATTATTATTATTATTATTACACTTGTTTTATTCAATTACATTTATTATTAGTATTATAAAGATACAAATATTGATAATGTGGTGGTACCTGGGTAAATATTAACCTACCAGATATAGCAAATTTGTTTATAAGACCTGGGAGGTACACAAAGGGTCAGTCAGTCAGTTAAGTACCATACGTGATACACGCTTTGGGCGATCACGTCTCGAAAGAGACTTGACTGACTGTGCAGAAGATTATCCCACAGTAGGTTGCCATTGCTTTCTGCGGTAGACTGGTTGCCAGCCAAGGTTATAGAACCCAATCTGTCCTGTTATTTAACCCATAACTGGAAGGAAGAGACGGATTAATACCTTTCCCAAGGGTATTTGCGCGTAAGTGAATGCAAGGAATTCAACTGGAATTCGAACTTGGCACCTCGGTGTCACATTCCAAGTCGATATCCACGACACCACAATGCACATCCTACCAAAGGGTAGAGTTCTCAAATATGGTATATTGGAAGCTAACTGAGCAGCTAAAACTTTTGAAGTATTATATATTGTCATAACTGATGACTGAAAAGAGGTCAGTGGATGACAGACTACAAATATTTCTTGTTAATAAGAGAGGGAGATATGATAACAGGTTTATGAAACAAGAAGTGGCAAATCATGCCATTGTGCATCATCATCATCATCATCATTCTGGTCTGTTCACCTGAAGTACAAGCAAAGTTACTGGCTGCAAAAATAACAAAACTGAAATTGTATTGTCAGTTAAATGTTATTCTATTGAAAATACTTGCAAAATTTTAAAAAGTTCAATTTCTTTGTGAAAAATTAGTTTTAAAAGTTTATCAAAAAGAAAATTTATAGACAAGATGATTACAAAAAGATTAATAGCAGGTGTGCAATGTTGTTACAGTTAAGACATGTTTAGTACTGGTGCAAAGGTATCCAGTTTGCTATGAAGCAAATGTGCTTTTTTGTTACTCAAAATATTCCTCTATAGAAATAGCCTGTAAAGAACAAACTATTTTTAGCAGATAATTTAATGATTATAACATGGATAGTTTAATATGTGATTAAACTGGAGATTATGAAGTGCATAGTTCATTTCCCTGTGTTAGGCAAGAGATTTTAATCTATGTGAATATAATCAATATTTTTAAAATCAGGACAAATGGCATATTTACTTCTTGATAATGTTTTAAAACTTAATGATTAAAATGTATCTTCAAAAGAGATTTATATTTCAGGGTTTTTATCACAATGAACATTCATAGATATTTGGTCTAAATAAAAAGCTTTGAGTGAAATAGGAGCCAATAGGAGTTCAGTGTATAGTCTGTTGCACTGTGTGGATTTCTACTTTATATGCCCGAGATATTATTAGATATTGTTTAAAGGATACAGAAAACTGCAATTAACTTATCTGTTGTAGTGTTTGCAGAATTTCAATACATATAAGTGTTCCTACTTTTATTATACCAAGAATACAATCAAAAATACAGAAAACTGTTTTGTTTTTGTTTTTTTTCCACAATAATTTTACTAGGAAAAAGAAAAAAAAGCAGGAGAAAGTGTCTTGTATATTTCAAGTGTGCACTAAAACATGAGTTTAGATTGTATATCCATAACCAGGCTCTTGTCCCTCAGTATCTGGTAAGCCATAACAACACTAAATGTCATTTATTTTCTCTCTATGGTATAAGGATAAAGTTATGAAAAATCTCACCTTATTTTCATTATGCCTGAAGATAATACAAGTTATAAATACGTATGTGAAAGAATACTCATAATTAATAAAAATAAGGATTCAGTCAAAAGAAAATTAGAAAATTTTTTATAAAAATGAGACACGTTTATAATAATGAATATAAAAATTAAAATATTAAACATGTCAGTTATTTTTCATTTTAATATTCACAACAAATGATTTAAAATAAGTCTCTTAAATAATAAAAATGATTAGATTTAGTTTTTAAATTTTTCACATTATTTATTGCAAAAGGAAACCAATTCTTTAAAATTAGTGAGAAATCCTTATAAAATATTCCTATTCAAGATAGATTTTTTTTACAGTTATTAATTTCCATGTTTACAAATTTTATTGAAAACAAACCTCTAAAAATGAAGCTGTTTTCAAACTTGTATTTCACAATCCGAAATTCTACTATTCATCACTGGAAAATAATTGATAGTCTTTTTGGAGATTAACAACATTCTGTATTGCCTTTATCAAACAACTTCTCAAAAATAAAACTAATTTGTTAATATCTTAGTCATTCTTTTGGTCTTCTCCTTAATAACATAGACATGCTTAATGAGAGGTAAAAGGTGTCTGCAAAGGAAGAGATAAAGAAAGTTGAAGTTTGTGGAGAGGAAGAATAAAAAGATACTGAAGTAAGGACAGAGGATACCAAAAATTCATGATAAAAATCAGGTTATTCTAATTCCTTTGCATTTAAAGGCAAATCATTTTAGTTTTCAGACACTAAAAACAGCATCTTTATATCTTTTGCATTCAGAAATTCTCTGCTAACATATTAGTTATATTATTTTTAAGAATCACTGACTGTCTTAGCAGAGAAACTCATAACTTACTTTTAAGAAAGCACTGAAAAATACTTTCTCACAAAGGTCTTTTAGGACATGTAAATGTAAATAACATTTTAGTTGAAAGAGACAATTGTAAAAAAAATTATTTTTGAACACTAGAAAAAGCGTCAAATCTGTAAAGAAAAATATTTTCTTTACAGATTTGACGCTTTAATTTTTTATACAACCAGAAAGAAAATTCACAAAATATCTTTTTTTGTTAGTCACAAATGTTAAATAAAATTCAAAAGGTAAATTCTAAATATATATGCAACCAGTTTCAGTGGAAAACTTTAAATGTTCCATTTCAACAACATTTTTTCAAAAGTTTTAGAAGGCATTATTTGTAATTTTTTAAAAAGGTAAAGAATCTGTTTTTAACTTTGAATTATCACCAAAACTTAATGAAAAAGAACGTATTGAAAAAAGACATGGGCTATTATTAAATAAGTAACTGTTATGAATGATGAAAACAGATAAATAATAACCACCACTGGTCAGCAAGAAAAAATGGTTTGCAGTTTTAAGATATTATTTTCAATCATAAAATTTTCTTCTTGCTCACGCTCACATACTTTTATGACCTAATAGTTGCTACATTTATATACACATTTCAATCATCCACTAAATATGGGACAGAGTGTACCTTTTTATGGGGTTATGGTTAGCCAGGTAGTCTTGACTTATTATTGTGTAGTGGGTTCATCCTCACCTGGTGGCCTTGTGCTAAAACGAAGTTATGCTTCCTTTGTAAATATGGAAGTTAAAGTACTAGTTGCTAACAACAAATCATTTGAAAAAGAGGTCAAGTGTTTCTTTATAATATTAAGTTATACTTCATTCTCTTATTGCAATACACAAAAAAAGTAAATGACTTCAAGCTTCAACTCTGAGTTGGTTCTTGACAAGAGGCACAAATCAAAGCTATTCCCAATCCAAAGTAGCACGTTCGTCTTGTATTGAGTTGTCCGAAAAAAAATCATGCCAATTTTAAGGGAAATTAAAACAAAAAACAAAATTATGCCATTAAATATTTATTCAACTAAATGTAAATCAATTTATTGCACCACATTTCTCTATTTTTTCTTCAACTTAAAGGTTCTGCATTCCCAGAATTTTGGTGGTTTCTTATGTCATCAAAATTAAAATTTGTACCATTGAGATTATTTTGCAAGGACCTGAATAAATAAAAATCCAAAGGAGCAATGTCTAGTGAATATGATGGGTGGGGGTAACACATTCCTGTCAAGATGCAACAATTTTTGCTAAGTCACCAAAAAAACGCAAGGTCTGGCATTATCCTGATAGTAAACAATACCATTTCTGTTTACCAATTCTGGAACTGCTGCCTTTAATTTGTCCAGTTGTGAGCAGTACTTTTCAGAATCAATTGACTGGTTACTTGGCAGAAGCTCATAATACAGAATTCCTTTTCAATACCACTGGATGCACAGCATAATTTTCTTGCATTTGGGGTGGCTAAAGTTGACTTATGTCGCTTACCCCAGGATCTTTTTCACTGAACATTGTTGTAATCAATCCATTTCTCAGCACCTGTCACAATTTTTCATGTGTTTATACAGCAAATCACATAAAAATGCAACCCAAAAGATTCTTTTCACTCAGATCATGTGGTACCCAAACATTGTAGTGATTTGAGTATCCAAGTTTCACTTAGTGCTTATGGGTGGTGGATTTTGATAAATTTAGTGTTTCTGCCAATTCTTTCATCATGTAATGCAGGTTATTCTCAATCAATGTCTTGATTTGGTTGTCATTTGTAGAGGATCTATCTGAACATTCTTCATCAATAAAGTTACAATCACCAACTCTAAACTTAGCGAACCACTTTGTCAGCTAAAGCACCTTTACCGTACACAGCACATATCTTTTTTGTTGCTTGCAAGGCATTTTTGCTTTTATGGTAATAAAAATGCATCAAATGTTTCAAATGCACCTTAAAATCTATTTCATAGGGATGCAAAACTGACACAAATTAAGCAATTTTAAACTTTCTTTCTCAAGAGATATTTTGAAGCATGCTCTAATTGGAAGTGTCCTGTCAATAAATTTGTCATGTTCTCTAACGTGGTTGGAACATGAATGACTAAAAATCATTAACTTTCTGAACAACACAATACTTAGAGATAGTAATTTCCTGATAATTCAGGTTTTTTTAAAGATCACAAGTATTGTGTGGGAGTACGAATTTATTTATCTAATCAATGAACCAGATGTAGCAAATATTTTCATTCTGATTGTATTTTCAATTTTGAGAATTAATTTTGAATTAAGTCCGAATTAATGAGCACTGATAGATTTTTTTTATAGATGAAATTCCCATGGGAAGGGAGTGGAATTGTAATCACAAACATTAACAATAATAACAAGAAGTCAAACTCTCCAAAAATGCGGAAAAACTTTCAAATCAGCTGATGGTTGTCTTGAGGCAGGAATCGTCATTAACGCAGTTTATCTAACAAAGACATTTTGTGCAAAGAACTATATAAATAAGAAGATGCAATTACTTTCCAATGAAAAGGACCAGGTTTTCAAAATTTAAAAAATAAAACAGTTTGATACGATGAAAAAACAACTCGATGTCATTCATGGAGTTTTCATCGAGTTGTTTTTTTTTTTTAACTTTAAGTGTCTTTTTCATTTTTTAAAGATGAAGAATCATTAAAGATTGAACAAAAAGGAATACTGCTGGTTATTTTCAGCTCAGAGAGATCAAATAAACAGAAAAAAATGAATATAAAAATATAAAATTCATCAAAAAAATTTCTTAGTAAGTTTCATTTTTTGACGCAAAACATGTTCTAGAAATTGTTAATTTTTTTCTTGGATTTAAAATCTTGTAGTAAATAATGTGTGTAAAATTGACGAGTACAGACAAAATGCTGAACGATGGTAACGTGGATAAAGTCTACTTACAATTAGAATTTCAAATTTCAACACTAATTTTTAACGTGTTTTTACAATTATTATTTTTTTAATAGTCGCGTCCAGATTTAATTAAAAAATTAAAAAAAGTGTAGATATACCATTTTTTTTTATCTCAATGTGTATTTTCATGAAACAATAAAACAAAGATTTTAATCAAATTTCTCTTTTTTTAATACTCTTTTTAGTCTTTTTTGGTTCTTTTTCAAAGAAGGGGACTCTAAAATAATTTATTGTATGCTTTAAGATTTTAATTTTTACCGACACTCATAAAGAAAAGTAATCAAACAGGACCATTAAATAAATTGTTATTATTGTAACATAATTGTATTTTCAAAAGTGGTTCTATTCAGCAGAGGTTGCCTTTAAGTTTCGTTGAAATAATAAGTAGGCTAACGAAAAAGAAAAGCTCATTTTGGTTTTTGTTTCACATTTCAATTTCATTCGTTTCAAATAGAAAAATCATCTAAAAATAACAAGATCGACATCACTGAATTCATTTGTTTTTGTTTCAGTTTCAAAGTAAATAAATAATCACAATTTATTAGCTTTTAATTTTATTTTTTAAAACTATTCCATAGCAACAAAATAACAATGAATGAATTGAAATTAGATACCGAATATAAATTTTATAAAAACTTAACAAAAACCGATAATTAAAAAAACAACTTTTTTTTATCGAAAAAAAAAAAAAAAAAAAAAAAAAAAGAAAATTTAGAAAATATTTTAAAAATTGCTGATGATTATTTGTTGTTCTTACCTCATTTTCTTTGTCAATTCGACGTTGTTCGCGTTGTCTGTTGACAGCAGAATGAGATACTTTGGGTTTTAAAGGAACTTTTTTGCCAACTTTATAACTTTTGGCAGAAGACAATTTCAAAAGTTGAGACAATAGCCTTTCATTTTCTTTTTCGATCTGCCTTGTCCTTTCATTGGAATAGGTTAGATTAGTTCGGTTATTTCTTTTTCGAATTGGCGACGAAGAGGAAGAAATTTTCGAACTGCATCTTTTCCATTTTTCCTCATCTTCTTTACTTATCTCTTCTACAGCTTGCATTATTAAATTCATGTCCATATCGCTGTAGTCAGATGCTTTCTTACAGGAAAATCCATTTTTACCGTTCAGAGTTGGTGAGCTCTTACTACAAACTGATATTATTGTATCTGTGTGTGTTGTTTTAGTTGAAGATTTACTAGATTTTCTAATAATTGTTGGGCTATTATCAGCCGATGAGGCTAATGGAGAGACATCAGTCATCTCAGAAGCTGAAGAACAATCTTCTTCTATGTTATTACAGTTCATATCACTCTGCTTCGGAGACGAAGAAGAAATGTGATTACTACAATTATTCCGTTTTGCTTTGTGTAGAGAATATCTTTCGGCGAACGAAAGTCCATTTTTATGCAAGATCTTTCTCGGAGGTGTCGGTCCATTTTTACCAAGGGATTTCATTGAACCCACAGAATCATTATTCGTAATATTATCCACTTCTTCCTCTTCATCATCACTACAACAATAATCATCATCATCTTCATCGTCGTCGTCTAAGGAACTCAAGTCGCTTTCATTGGAATCATTATTCACTGAGGAAGATGATTCCGATGAACAAGATGCGCTGCCGTATTGATGATGATAATGACGATTTTGAAGATTAGGAACAACAATTCCGTGAAGGTTGTCACTTCTAAATCGTCTCCTTCCTAAATTCTTCGTTTTGCTGCTTTCTGACCCAGAATAATTCAACTCTTCCTCGACATCTTGCGATAATGACTGTTCTTTCTGGACATCTTCATCTTCTTCATCGTCTGTGATTTCATCGCCGAAAAAATCGTCATTATTAGTGTAACTATTGTAGACGTCATCGTCTTCCGTATCGTCTGAAATAGAAACATCAAGGCCAGATTGGAAATCATTCTCTTGCTCTTCGGATGAGACAAACAAAACATGTTCGTCTTCTTCGTCGTTCCTTGTCGTATGACTATCTTCTTTCCTGACCCCGTTCATCAATAAAACCGAATCCTTCTTACACCTATTCATCTCCAATTCATCCAGAACACTGGTCTCATGTTGCTGGTCTGTGTTTTTATTCATCCCATTGTATGCTGAAATTTCATAACAAACTTTATTCGAGGCCGAAATGGAACGATGTTGTCGGCCAGGAGGAGGCTTATTATACACCTTGTTAAATGTAACATTCTCTTCTTTATGTCCGCCAGGATCATAAAATTCAAAATCCACTGAGGTCGTTAGGTCTTCTTCTTCGACGGAACCCATCTTATAAATTATATTCTTCAAAAAATACAGCGTTAATCATGTTCCTTCCCCGATTAAAATGTCGTCGCGCAAATCCAGTTGTTTTGTTAGCAACAAGTGACGTCAAGTCGCCTACGTGAACATCCGAGATTAACGTCAACAACGCTCGGCTGAAGGCGGAGATGACGTCGATAACGACGACTACTGCTGCTATACTTTCTTTCTTTTTTTCTTCTTTCTTTCCTTCCTTCCTTCAGAAGCGTTGCTCTTCATAAAGTGGAACCAAGTGCATATATACCACAGTAGAGATAAGGTTATTTTTCTTTTTTTAGTTATTAGTACGTATTCAGGTTGTGCATAACATGCCTGCACAAGGGATGTGAATTTGTGTATAACTCAACATGCACAAAAAACGTAAGATTTGCAGCGTTGCTTGTGATAACATTTTATTTTTGTAACTGTGTACTCAGCTGTAACACAATAATAATAATAATATTCAAAACAAAATTAACTTGATTTGTCATTTTTTAGTTAATGAGTATTTTTCAGCGCGCTCACGTTGCTAACGAATGTGACACAAGGTCGATGTCTAGAAAGTGGGTTTACCGGCAATTACTTTAAATTCATTTTATATTTTTCTAAGTATTCATTTGGATTTGGACTCAAAACTTCTGTGAGTGTGGTAGAAAAATTGTCTAAGCCCATTCAGCACTTCCCCTTTAATGAACTAATGAACATTTATTTTGAGTGCGAATAGAGATAGTTTATGTAGATATTTTGAATAAAAAAAAGTTTAGTAGTTTGTTGCGGAGTCAACAAAAAAAAAAAAACAGAACAATATTTAATTTTAAACATCAACAAAAAAGGAATTTTTATTTTAGGTCGCGTGCAAAACTCTGCAAACATTTTATTTTGTTCATGGCACAAGGTCAATAATTCAATGATGCTGTTTTTAGCAGTATAACAATTTTTATATACAAAATAACAATGAACAATGTTTTGAGAGGATTGTGTTGGTATTGCGATCACAAGTTTTGAGTCCAAATGAATACTTGGAAAAGAAAAATATAAAATAAATTTTAAGTAATTCAGTTCAAGATTAATTTGTTTGTTCGATTAAATGTTTATGTTTATTAATGAATCAATAGTAAAAAAAATAGTTATGTTTATTATTGAATCAATAGTAAAAAAAATACTTTTTTGGCATTCTTCACAAATCAGAAAAAAAAAGTATGCAAAGTTTTTTTTTTTACCATAGTTTTTTTTATCATTTAAGTTTGGTATTCGTTGAAAAGTTTCTTGTTTTCAAATTGAAAATTCTTTTTTTGGATGCAGGTCTTTGCTGTGTACAAGTCGTAAAGATTTGTTTGCTGAGATGGAAGTTTAAGAATATGTTTTTGTTTAATTCTTAATTTATAAACTTTTTGAGTGAGATGAAAAAGGTCGTACAATAATTGGTATTTTTTAGATTCGAATTAGATAAAAGGGTCAAGATGCCTGTTCCTTCATATTCTGAATTCCCACTGGTGATTAAAAGGATTTTGTTTTGTACTGCTTGGTGAATGAAGTGGACAGTTTTCTCTTCCATCTTTTACATGGCAAATGGCATGAACGCTCTTTGCTTCCTCTGAAGGGTTTTTTTTTTGTCTCACACCACACTGAGACATGAGGACCAGTATTCTGTGGTGACCACAAAAATTTATACTGGTCCTAGTATGGGACCAGCTCAAATCGAACATTCCAATTTTTGGCGCAATTTTAAATCAAAAACACTTGCAGACAGACACATAAAAAAATATTGGAAAAAAATTAAATTAACCAATGGTAATTGTTTGGAATTTAAATTTGGGTTCACTTTCATTTGAATTTGTCACATTTCTTAACATTAACAATCAACATTCACAATGAGTAATAAATTGTTGCTTCAACAGTGATGTAAAAATTGTCATTTATTTTTATTTCAGTGGGGCTCCACAAATTCTCTGATATTGTTTTATAAGAAAGTTAATGGCAGGATTTTTTTTTTTAAATTGATTATAGCGGGTATCTCTTCTCTTATTTCATTTGTAGTGAGGGGTAGTAGGATTCCGTAGCATGTTAACGGAATTTGGCCTTGTGGGAAGATAGCCCACTATAATTTATAAATGATTATAAATTCAAGAAAGGCAATTTTGAGTGTAAAATAACATTTATACATATATACATTTCAATTAATGTTTTACAATTAAAACAATACTTGGAATAAAGGTTCAACGGAGTTAGAGAGAGTTCATGGCAGATAATAATCTGAAAGAGATAAAAGAGTGTTCAAGGAAGATATAACGCTGAAAGGTAAAAAGCCTGGTAGTGTGATTAATGTTCATTATCAAGTTGATCAAGATCAGTAGGTCAGTGTAATGTCCTGACCAATAAAAGGGAAATAACCTCTGGTGTCACAGGGGTTACGGCCCCTGCGGATCCGGAGGGAAAGAAGAATAAGAAGGGAATAAGAAGCACGCGAGCAGGGTTCATCTTCGCTCTCTCATTAATCCTCATCCATCCTGTTAATCCACAATGACAGTAGTTGATGTTTAGCAAGCATCGGTCGTCTCCAACACCAAACATTACATTGGCGACGAGGACAGAGTCATTTACTCAACAACAACAAAAAAAGACAAAGAAACACAAAAAGCAACAACAAACATTCCAACGTGCTACATAACAAACATGGCCACTCTATCACACTATCCGGAATTCGACTGTGAATCGGAATCCAAAGCTGCAAGATGGACAAAGTACGTCAACAGATTAAAAAATTATTTCATCGCACATGACATAGAGGACGATAAAAGACAAAAAGCAATTATGCTAACGTTTGTGGGCGAAGCGATGAACGACCTTATCGACGAATTGCCGCCCGAACAGATCACACAATTGAAATTAGCTGAAGAATCCCGATACATAACCACCTTTGCAACACACCTAGGTCTGTACAGATACAAAAGGTTATTCTTCGGTGTCAACTCTGCCAGTGAAATATTCCAAGAAGAAATCAGCCAAGCACTTGCAGGGATTAAGGAAGCCATCAACATCAGTGATGACATCCTTTGCTTCGGATAAGACAAGCAGGATAACGACAAAAACCTACATGCAATATTCCAACGTCTTCGCGAAAAAGGCCTCAATTGGAATGGGGGCAAATGCAAATATAACAAGAGGTCACTAGAATTCCTTGGACACACCTTCGGTAATGAAGGCATCAGCCCAAGTAATCTTAAAATAAAAACAATCCTTGGACTACCCGACCCTAAAAATGCATCAGAAGTCAGAAGCTTGTTGGGGATGACCAACTTCTGTGATGCCCAATTCATTCCCAACTATGCAACCCTGACCCATGAACTATGTCAGCTAACAAAAAAAAATACGCAGTGTTCCTGGACTGAACGCCACACTAAATGTTTTAAAAACATCAAGGAAGCCCTGAGCAAAGCATGCTCACTTGCCTACTTTGATCCAAACAAACACACTGAGATACACACCGATGCCAGCCCGGTAGACATCTCCGCCGTGCTGTCCCAAAATGGATGGATAGTACAGTTCGCAAGCCAAGCGCTATCCACAGTCGAACAAAGATACTCCCAAACAGAATGTGAAGCACTTGCTATCACATGGGCATGCGAACACTTTTACATATATATTTTCGGAGCCCCATTTACTGTCCACACAGATCACAAACCCCTAACATCTATTTTCAACAATGCCAGCTCCCAACTGTCAGCATGCATCGAACGTTGGGTTTTGAGAACACAACCATACGACATGACTGTCATATACCGACCAGGCCATGACAACCCAGCCGACTATCTCAGCCGCCATCCAATATGCCTGCCACCAAGCAGCAGAGAACAGAAAATAGCAGAGGAATATATAAACTACATCCTCTCAACTTCAACCCCCAAAGCAATGACAATTGATGAAGTTGCAATAGAAACTGCAAAAGACAAACACTTACAAACGTCATCCAAGCTATTCTTACCAACAAATGGCATGGTGTTGAGAACGGCATAAGCAAAGCAACATTCCACGCCCTGCATGCCAACCGTGCTGAACTATCACTAGCATATAAGGACAGCATAATTCTCAAAGGGCACCGGATAGTGCTGCCTGAATCGCTACAAAACAGAGCTATCCAATTAGCACACGCTGGACATCAGGGCATTGTGAAAACCATGGCCCTCCTCCGAGAAAAGGTCTGGTTCAAGAACATGCAGCCCCTAGTGGAAGAAAACATCAGGAACTGCCACACCTGCCAGATCAGTACCCACAAACTGACAAGAGAGCCACTGCAAATGTCCCCACTACCAGCAGCCCCGTGGGCAGAAGTCAGTGCTGATTTTGAACACCTCCAAAATGGGAAGTACCTTCTTGTTGTCACAGATGAATACTCACGCTATGTTGTTGTCAACATCCTAGACTCCATCTCAACAACATCAGTCATACCCCGTCTGGACAAGATATTTGCTGAATTTGGAGTGCCAGTCTCCCTCAAAACGGACAATGGCCCACCATTCAACAGCTATGACTTCAAAGCCCATGCCTCCATCACCAGATTCAGGCACAGAAAAATAACACCACTATGGCCCCAAGCCAATGCCGAAACAGACTGTTTTATGCGCACTGTAAAAAAGTCCATCAAAGCCGCCCTAACCAAAGGCCGAAGCTGGAAGCAGGAATTATTCAAATTCCTGCTGGACTACCGGACAACGCCACACTGTACCACTGGTGTAGCCCCAGCCTCAATCCTATTTGGCCGGACCATAAAAAACCACCTGCCACACCTAACCACACCTATAGCTGAGGACCCCAGCATTAGGGAGCGTGACACCCAAGCCAAGAGGACGATAAAGCGATATGCTGACAGAAAGGCACATGTGAAATCTAATGACCTCAGTGTGGGTGACACAGTCGTCGTAAAAAGCGAACACACCTCAAAGGCCCTCACACCTTACCAACCTAACCCAATGACTGTAACAAAGAAAAAGGGATCCATGATCACCGTCACACACGAGGGCAACCAAACTACAAGAAATGCCAGCTTCTTCAAGAAAATCCCTAAACAACCAACAACCCCCACACATAACCTACACAATTACTCCTCCTCTGAAGATGAAAGCCACACACATGTGGTGACACCACCAAAACCTAAAGACAACCAGGCAAAACACACAACCCTAAACCTCAGCCATTCAGGCCGGACATGACGGCCACCCAAAAGACTTGATTACTAAAAAAAAAACATATCTCTGTACATAACAATCTGATTCATTGCCACCTGTACATAACAATCTGATTCATTGTAATCTTTCTTATATTTAGGTTAACAGACGTCTCCTCCTACACAAAGTCTGACCCATCGGTACAACTACTCCAGCCATATTGGATGAACCCTCTCCAGTTTAAAAAAAAAACAAAAAAAACATTGTAATGTCCTGACCAATAAAAGGGAAATAACCTCCGGGTCACAGCCCCTGTGGATCTGGAGGGAAGAGATAATAAGAAGGGACACAAAGCATGCGAGCAGGGTTCGTCTTCGCTCTCTCATTAATCCTCATCCATCCTGTTAATCCACAATGACAGTAGTCGATGTTTAGCAAGCATCGGTCGTCTCCAACACCAAAAATTACAGTCAGCAAGTTGGTTTGTGGAATGTCTTAGTAAAGGTCAGTTAGTACTTTGAGAACAGGGGGAGGAAGAAAGAGGCAAACATAGTAGCCACTCGACCTAGGTCAAGGAAGAAACTAATTACACACTTCTCCTCTGTCTGTGCCTGTCTGTCTGGGTGCCTTTTGTCATGGCTTTTATATTTTTCTTCTGGCCCAAAATGCTGGTCGTTTCGCATTTCATCCTTGTATTTGGTTCCGGGCTTCTCATTGGCTAATAAATAAAAATGGTAATTTGATATTTGATTAATTTTTATTTTTCAACCACTTGCGTAGACAACTTTTTATTCATTAGCTTTCTGGTCGGCATAGAGCCAATATCTGGTTTGCTCACTCGGTGGTATCACCACATGATTCAAAATTTAAAAAATTATCAGAGATTTAATGCTACCACTGCACAAAAAATGTTATGCAAAGAAGTAATTCATATAAATCCTGGCAGAATTTTTTTGATAAAAAACTCTTTGTTTTTTCCATATTGAGCAAACAAATAGAAATTTTTTTTTAATAATATTCACTCAATATAAGAGCCATTCAAGGTAGTGGGTTATTAGCTCTGGTGTGTGGTATGGATGTAAGGGCTGAAGAAGTGGAGATTGTAGTGTTCAAGGAAGTATATACACTGAAGTCTGTTCTACAAAGTAGTGGTTCATGGGAAGAAGCTATCTGAATGGAACTTCCTTCTTAAAAAAAGAATATGAAGAGAATAAAAGAATTGAGAATAGAAGTTCCTTCTTAAAAAAAGATATGAAGAGAATAAGAAGAGTGACTTAATCCTGAGAATATTATGGGTTTTAGCTGTAAAGGTCTGAATGGTTGGAACTAAAGAATATAACTTTTCAGAACATTTGCCACAGGAATAACAATAGGCTTGAAATATTGTGTCTGTGGGAAATAAGATCTCCCTCACAAGGCCACATAGGTGATGTTGAACTTTATCAGAGTTAGAAAATTAAAATTGGGGAGTTCCAGCCCAGATCTAGCGGTAATGCTCTATTTTTGGTCTGCTTTGAGTTTTGGAAAAATAGAGAATGGCAGAAATCAGATACTTCCTAGAACTGAACCTTTTTCTAGTTTCCTTAGCCATAGATTGCATATGTGATTTCCACTTGATATTGAGGGTGAATTTTAGTCCCAATAGACATTAAAAAACAGGAGCCTCATTGAGAGTACAGCTGTTTATTATGATTAGAGAAAACTCAGGATTTGCTCAGTGATGATAAAATGTTACTAGCTTCATTTGGGATGTATTGAAAGTTACAAGCAACTCTTTCCCAAGTGAGTTGTTAGAGCTAGGTCAGAAGAGAGATTAACTGCCAGGCTCTGATCATCTTGATTTTTGAAGGTACACAAATAAAATATGGTATGATCTGCATAGATATTTACTAATGACCTGAGAAGGTTCTTAGGCATATTAATAATATGAAGCACAAACAAGATAGGACTGAGGAGATAGCTATATAGGAATGCTTGCATTGATCTCATGGGCTTAAAAAAACCAGCCATTAACAACAACCTTCATGGACCTAATTGTGAAGACTCTTCCAAAGATACCATAAGTAGGAAGTTTGTGTAACAACCTCTATGCCACACCTTATCAAAGACCTTTGTGTTATCAATCTTATAATTGATTTTTATCAAGTGCATCACTGATTCTGGGTGCAATAACAAAGCATCATCAGCTGACCTAGAGGAGTTAAATCCATATTAATTGTTGCTCAAGAGTTGTATTTTTGTTAAACTGCTCAACAGCTTTCTTAAAACTAAAAGTTTGTTAATGACACTATGGGGGCTGATAGGATGATAGTGTGATGAGAATGACCACTTACCCGAATTCTTGAAAATAGGGCATATGTCTGACATCTTACATAGACTTAGGAAACATTTATCATTGTCAAGCTTGGAATTGACTCTGGTTAAGGTTCTTAAAAACAACCACAGGGATTTTATCTGAACCAGTAGCTTTTGTTGAGTTAAAGCTTTTGATGAGTGGAAAGTTTCTGAGCTGAAATAAAGATATCACAAAGTTAGTGAGAGAGACTAAGTCAGGTAGAGGATGGCCCTTGTCATCTAATGTGAAGTTTGAGGCAAAATCTATCAAAATTTGAACCTTGTACAAAAAGTATGTGATAACCTCAATGCTATTTATAGTAGTAGGTATAGTTTATCTTTATTAAAAATCTTTCTGGTGATTTTCCAGAAACTATGGGAACCAAGTCTTTTGTTCTCAACTTTGGCTTGAACTGATTGCATATAGCCAATCTTAGCATTTTCCAGAACCATCTTGCAATGATTGAAGACAAATCTGAATACAGTAAGAGTTTTGCTACACTGTTCATATTGATAGAAATTATAATAGTTACTACTTTGAGATATTGCAGAAGCTTTTTAGATGTGAACCAATGCTGGCTATTAAGTTTTTGCTGATATTTTTGTTATGAATAAAACTCTTCATGACAGAAAAAAATCCATTCAGAAATTAGGGAAGCCATTTTAAGAGCTGTATTTTTGAAGAATGCTGAGAGTTGGGCTCTACAATTTAAAACTCGAAGCTATCCCAGTCAGCTTTAGGGTAATGAAACATTTTCCTATGAAATGGTACATTGGAGGATGTCTTTGGTTTGACATCAGCCGTGACACAGATCAGTGAGTGGGCTAAAGAGCTGAAGTGAGGTAATACAATGGCGAAACATTCATCACGACAGGAGGTGAGGAAACAGTTTAGAAGATTTGCATAGTGCCCAGCTATATCAAACCTATGTAGGTTTATTCACAATCTGGGTCAGCTTGTTTGCAATGGAGAAGTCATAACAGTATTTACCTTCTTCATTGCTATGTTTGAATGGACTAACCACTCTGCATGATGAATATTGAAATCAGTACATATATGGATACTAGCTGAGGGATTACCAGATAAGATAACAACAATCTCAGCTATTCATTCAAACATTACATCATCGTCCTAAGGATGATAGCAAAGATGAAATACAAGGTCTGATGAAAAGGCATAGGGACTGTTGCTATGATAATCGAGCTAAAGTACAATGAAGATGCTCAGTACAGACTGACCTTGAACTCTGTTATGCAAACACACTAAGTTATAACATTCTCACTTGCTCACATTGTTTATAGTAGTTCATGGGAAGAAAGTGTGTAGAATGTGGTTATCTCGCCACACCATAAAGATACCATTAGTGACCATAGGCTGTGCAGCAGTTTTGGGGCAAAAACAACATTCTCCATGTCCAACAAACATCTATATTCTCCAAATCTTGCTCTTTGCAACTTTTTCCTCTTCAAAAATCAATTTTCCACTTGAAAGGAACAAGATTTCAAGAGTTAACTGCTTGCTATCCCAAAAAATGTTCCAAGAATGCTTCCATCAATGGAAATGAGGCTGGATAAAGTGTGTGGGTTCAGTAGGGGTCTACTTCGAAGGAGACAGGTGTGTTGATAGTAGGGAGATGAAGGTATGGCTGGACGCAAGTTCTGTGGCCACAGGAGTGGCATTAGAAGTAAATGGGAGCATTGTGGAGGATGCTAGTTGGTTGCGTCTAGTTGAAGATGCCAAGCATATAAATTTGGCCGAGCTCAATGCCACAATAAAAGGTGTAAATCTGGCCATTCAATAGCAAACTTCGGTGTTACATTTGGTTACAGATTCAACCTGTGTACATCGATAGATATCGGACAGGCACAAGTGAACACAAAGGCGACCGGTGAGATGCTGGAGGAGTCTTAATTATGATTTTTTTTTGTCTGCTCCCCAATCCATTTGTGCTACTAAGCTCAGCAGCTGGGTTGCTTTGTTGCATTTTCTTCTTGTACTTGATGTGTGGTTAAAAAATAATTATTATCAAATATTATGCCTAGATATTTATATTGTTTGACTATGGGTATTTTGTTATTATCTAACTTTAGCTGAGGGTGCAGAAGTTGCAAAAATGTGCACATTTGGCTTTCACTTTGGAAATTATATGCAAATTTTCTCTTCAGTCCATTTGACTATTCTATTCAAGCATAGTATAGTTGGATTTTGTGTTTTATAGTAAGCTTGTACACTGATCCATAGAATACAAGAAAATCATTCCCATACAAGCAATCCCCTCCAGGTTCAAGGCTTTTTACTATATTACTTATACTGATATTAAAAAGCATCTAATACTTCCTTGCAGCACACCATTTTCTTGTTCTTTTAAATCTGAAACCATAGTTCTCACTTGCATTTTCACTTTTCTAAAAAGTTTAAGATAAAAATTGGCATTCTTCCTTTCAATCTTAACTCATGTTCTTAAATAGCATTGTCAGATCAAGACTTTCATATGAATGTCAGGCTTGACACCAGACCTGTACAAAAATATTTAATTGGTCAGCTGTATACAACCTCTTTCTCAGTTAAAAATGGTTTTGAGCAAGTGAAGCCTGTGGGTCATGGTAAAGACCATCCTTCTTCAAACCTTGTGGACTTGTGCTACAGAATCACAAACCTAGAATTGTACCAGATAATGAAAATCATGTCACATCAGAACTTCTAATGGCAGCAGCAACTAAAATGGACATCACATTTAACTCAAAGGAGAAAATGATGATATAATCAAGATGCTAACATTTCACACTACTTAAATAAAAGGTTAGAAAGGAAACCTTCATCAATATTAGAAAGAGTAATAATATCTATTGAACCTAAGAAGCTTATTTCCTTGAAAAAATTGTTTTAATAGAAAGATTTTATAAATTTTAACTGAAAGTAGTACTGGCTACTCAATCAGTCAATGATAAGTATTTCCTTTTAAGGAAATGGTTAATATTACCATTTGGAGGAAATTTTGTTTGGGAGTTTTAATTGTTTCAGGGTTTTGATCTTCAATGTTTATTTTTTTCTAGTTCTTCAAATCTGTTTTAGGTCAAGTTTAATTTACTTTTGCTTTTTGGATGCTGTTGTGTTGGTTCTTTTCTTTCAGGTTGGTGTCATGTTTACCAGGAAATTTCTTTCTTGAGATTTCTTTATCTAGTTGAATTAGAGACAACACTTTTCCTGTGGATTGATTAAGACTTGATTTTGTGTTGTGCACTGTTTTTCTATTGTTTGGTTCAAATGATTTGATATGGCTTATCTTGGAAAGGGGTACAAAGTGTGTTTTGTTTTTCCTTACTTGGTTTTGTATTTGGCTTCATTATTTTAGGTCTTCACACTTTCAGTTCTGGTTTTATTTCTTTTAAAATGTTTGGCCAATTTTCTGATTCCAGTTGTAGCAATTTTGGGGTTAGAGTTTTGTATTTTTCTTGTGTATATCATTTGAGCATATGTTTTTTCTTTGTTTGTAACTTCACTCACTTTTTATATTTCCAGGAAAAGAATGTTTCTTATATATTTTATGGTTAGCATTTTGTTTTTTTTCACAAGTTTTTGTATATATTACATTTTTTCTCATGGTCCTGATGTTTTTGACACTGGTAACACCTGAGAGAATTTGCAATAAATTACCCTTTCTATGTTGTAACTAATTTTTGATTTTTAATTTTGGTTTGATTGCAGGCATGTCAAACATTATAAAAGCTATTTAAGATTTGACCATTCTTCTTAACTGGCACTCTTCTAACCATGCCTTGATTTTCAATATTGTCATTATCCTCTCCATTGTGCAAAAAGAGAATTTTTTTTATTTTGTACTACTCCTCTTGATGTATTCAGATCTTTGTGAGAGTGTTTTTATTTTTTTACCATGGAACATCATCATTTTTATAATGTTTGCATGTTTCTTTTTCAATCTTCACTAAAACTGTTCCATTTTTCACATTTTTTGGCATTACATTTAAAGAAATAACATTTTGGATTAGGAAAGGATAATTTAGTCAATGGAAAGTTATCTTCTAATTCTAAGATGATAAATCTTGAGAAATTTCCTTCTTTCTGTTCTGGGTCTGTGTCAGGGTTAATATACAGTCTCTTGGTTGATTTGTTCAGTCATTGATTTTTAAAGATTTCACCACCCCTGCACTCTGTCTGCCTCAGAATCCAATTTAATTTTAAATACAAAATGAGGAAACTCATTTACCTTGTAAGACAAAGATACAAAATTTGTATATGAAAGTAGCTACAAGTTCTTGCTTTTCCTTTTGCTTCACCATCCGAAGAAATAGTGAAACAATTGAAGGAAAACAGTTATGTTACACTGTTACAGCACTTTTTCTCCAAACTGATTCTGCAGCCATCACCTTTTAATTCAGAGTTTAGAAAAAATATCTTTTGTGGTCTACGTGTGTGAGGTACATAATGTAGTGACTATGTTCTCTGATATACAGCTTGACATGACCAGCTGATTGATTGAATTGAGCTCTTCCAACCAACTGTCTAGCCAAAGGGTTGAGTGTTGCAGTTCACATATAGTCACTTATTTGTCCAGGTCTTGCTCAGCCACCAGGATTCCATGCTCAGATATCATGGGTTGCCACCCATGGTAAACAAGTGACTTCTGGTGGTAGAGGGAGAGGGTTTACTCCCTTGCAGAGGTGCATTTAGCATTTTCTACAGCTGAAAGAAGCAAAGAGAAATGCTAACAAAATTAAAGAACCTATTACTTGAAGGTTACAATGTTTGACTGGAACTAATATTGGGATGGCATATCTCGAGGTGCGAGAGATGAGGAAAGAAAGCCATCTAGTTTGCCTGCTAGTTTGAAACTGAGTGTCTGGCTAAGATTGTTTTCCTGCTTCTGTGTCATGTTACTTTACAAGTAAAGGCAAATCATTATTTTTGTATCTCAGCAAATTATTCAACTCATTTAAAAGATGAACAAATCTATTGCTTTTCTTTGTTATATATATATATATATATATATATTTTTCACATTTTCCCCACCCTTGTGCTGCATACACATCACATATCTGTAATTAATGTGAAGAGGTTTTTCAGAGTGTTGTTTCAGTTATGCTGACTTGGAAGTTTTGTGAAGGCATTATCATGATGTCTTCACTCTTCAAGGTTTGTTTTCTGGTGTAGGATTTGCAGGTAGCTAATTGCTTTTTAAGTAGTGTCAGATTTGCAGGTGGTTAATTGCTTTTTATTATTTCTCTTTTTAGCATGTTTAAATGTATGCTGCTTAATTACTTCATATTTAACTTTTTACCATTTTAGTTGACTTCTTTTTACTGTGTTAGATCAACCATTTTTTACTGTTTTAGTATATTTTCCCACATAAAAGTTTTTAGGCCATGATTAAGTGTTTATGTTTGTGTTTTCTGTTAATTATATATAATTTTGCATAAATTTGAAGGCTACTTGTGTTTTCATATATAAAATGTTTCTTTAAGGTGAATGGCAACAGCCGAATTATTTTGGTACGATATTGTAGTTAATAAGAATAAAATAATAAAAATAGAAAAAAAGACAGATACACAAAAAATAAGCTAAAGGCAATCAGTAAATGATCATTCTTTTTCCTTCCTTGGGCTAAAGTGTTGGATAATCAAAAATATTTTTCTTTTTCTTTAATACTAGACTCAATCTTGATAAAATTATCCAAAATAAATGACCATTACTTTCTGTAGAACACAAGAACATTTAATTTGTTTCAAATAAAAAAAAAGCAAACAAAATTTATTTAGAAATAGTTAATTACATTTCATTTATTTACATTGTCTGGACTGTTGTCTTTATCTTTGTTGCCATATTTATGATACTTTGGTCGTTGTACATGCTGACATTCTTCAGGTGATTAGAATTTTGAACTGAACCCTTTATTTCATTCATCAGGGGTATATTGTTCTAGTTCCATGAGTCATGCCTCTTCCATATATCTCAGTATCAATTATCTCCTTTTAACTCAACTGTCTAATTTTTTTTTTCTTTACCGCCGATGTATCCAGGTATTGAACTCACAACTCTTTGGGTCAAGTCATTGGATCTAACTAACAGTTTTATGCACTGGGCCATGTGTCCTTGAAGAACTAAGACAATCTACCCTGGTGAACAAAATAAAAGATTTTGAAATTCGAATCACCTGAAGAAGGTCAGAGCGTACAATGACTTAATTGTCATAACAACAAAGATGAGGGCCACAGTCCAAACAAAGTAAATGGTGTAAATAATTACAATAACTCATCACAGAAATATAAGCAAATACATTTCATTTATTTATCTTTTGCCCTGTTTACATTTCTGCTCCAAACCAAAGTCTTTTTCTCAGAATTTAACAAATGATATATCTGCTTAAATGCAGACATAAACAAGATGTGAATAAACAGTTTTATTTATTCCTAGGGGAAATAATCTTCCAGGAAGAACTATTTTCATAATCCTGTAAAAAAAAAAATAAAAAGAATATTTGCAGAGATTAAAAATATTTGAAAAATGAATGACAAAATAAAGTAAAATATCAGATTAGTGTTTTCATATAAAATAATTTTAATCTGAGTTTATGATATGGGATGTTGTTAATATTAAATCGCTTTTTATTTTTACATAGAATTCTCATCAATTTTGTCGTTTGGAGTTTTGCAATATTCATTGTATCAGATCATTGCAAAACTCTGTGCTTATTTTCATTGTTAATATAAAATGACTGCAAGTTGACACAGGTGTTGGTTTTGGTACGAATTTCTAAAATCTAGTTTGAAACCTTGTATTGTTCACTTGCAAGTCAGACTTATTGAATATTACTGTTGGGAGTGGGGGGGGGCAGGGTTAGGAGCTGAGTATTCTGAGAAGTGGGGAGCAAACTCAAGAATTATGGACCAATTCTTTCACTCGACCATAAATCACTAACTGCCTATGTATCTACATATCAAGCTTGCTAGGGACATTATTTCTAATTAACATACTTCTTCAGATATGAAAATATAACTATTAAGTCTCTTTCCCTTCCTAACAACATGTCTGTTTCTATCTATCTGGTTATTTTATTTTGCTTGGTTTTCTTTTAAACTGGTCTCTATTTGTTCTTAAAAAGTTAAATGAAAAAGAAAATGTAGAGAGAAAAGTGCTGAAGATCAAATCTTATCAAAATCAGAGACTGATCAGTTTTGTAAATTTTTGAAGCTTATAAAAGTTGGGGAGGGGGGCAAATGACGCGCCAGCCAATATCATCACTGTCTGTCCAGGGCCTTATAAGATAGAGGATGAAAAGTTGCATATTATGTTCTATGAATTTCAGAAAGGAGTCTCAGAACTGTGAGAAGGTTTATTTCAATTGAGCTCTAGCTTTTCAGACTGTCAAAAAGTGGTTTGACAATTTTTGTCAGGGTAATTTTAACCTAAACTATCAACTGGATGAGCTTTGGACACAAATGAAGATACTCTGATATAGCCATCATAGAGAATAAATCAAAGATTTTGAGAGAAAAGATTGCTAATAGTTTGAAAATCAATAGCTCAACTCTCTTTTATCATTTGAAGAGGCCTGGCTTAGTTTCCAACTTCCACATGTGGGTGCACTCTTGGATGGAATTGTTACAAGGCATTAAGAATGGATTGTTTATGATGACATTCAACACAAAGGTGCTTGAAAACAAGCTTGTGAATGTGCAGAAACCATGGCTCAAGTAGGTTAGCATCAAATAAAAGTGCTGCTGTCTATTTGGTGGGATTGATTCACTTTGAGCTTCTTCCAGCCAGTGAAACAACAACTGCAAAGTATTGTGACCAACTCACCAATCTCAAAGCAACAATTAAAAATAAAACAGTCAATTTTGTCAAACTGAAAATGTCATTTTCTACTATGACAATGGAAGACCACATGTTGCAAAACGGACCTTGCAGAAGATTAAGGAGTTGATATGGAGCATCCCTCATATTCTCCTACCTTGGCATCTTCAGATTTTTATTTGTTCAAGTCTTAACAGAATATTTTAAATGACAAAAAATTAGACTTTTTTGAATTTCTTTAATTTGACATCTGTTGATAAAACATGTGCTTTTTTTTTCAAGTAAGAAAGTTATGAATATTTATGAAGATTAATAAAAGAAACTTTGTCTTTTTCTGTTTTTAGTACTACCACTGCTAACATTGTTTTAAAATTAGCAATAACTGAGCAGTACTAAAAAAAGAACAAAAGATATCTCTAGACATGGGCAATGAAATGGGAACAACCTACTCCCATAGATTAAAGGGTTCAGTTTGAAATCTCACATGTTTAGTTCATCTGACCACAATAAAGTAATGCAAAAAATAAATCTGAAAAAGTAAAAAAAAAAGTTTATCAGTCAGAAACAAGTCATAAGTAACAACTGCAAAAAAAGAAGCCAAATTAAGAATTTAAATATAAAAAAAAAACCCTGCCAAGAACATCTGTATAGACTTACCATAACTTGTATGTTAACTGAAGAAAATTCTTTCCGTAAATTGTCTGATGATTTAAGGAGAGGTTGAAATATCTGAAACTTTTTCTTCTTTTGCTCTTTAGAAGTCAGTTTATCATAATCTGAAATATACAAAAATACTTAGATTAAATCATCTGGTCATGATGGGTTTTGAAATCTGCAATCATCTTTAATGAGGATATTTATTGCCTGACCAACATAAAAAAAAGACAATAGAAACTAAAACTAGAAATAGAAGATTAAATTTTTACTTAAATACTGTATTTGATTAAAAAAATAATAAAAAAAACTTGCAGGTCAATACTTGTACTAATTAGATTACTCTTGAATTTTGTAAATGTAAATAGAGAAGTGCTCTATATGTCATCAAATATGTCATCTAAAATGACTGTACAGTTAGAAAGATTTTTTATTCATTTCATGCAAATTTGCTTGGTTACTTTTGAAATTACAGAGAAAATATCATACTTCATTAAGTACTCAATTTTTATTTTATTTTTTAAAATTTCAAATTAGAATTTTCTAAATATTTTAGCCAATGATTATCCTTCATGAAAACAATCTTTATTTTGTGCTAAAGTTTGTTTTGATGAATTTCTTCATTTGTCACAATTATTTTTTATATTAGAGCAAAGTGAAAACAAACTGTCCCAGCTAGAGTTTGAACTCAGTTCACTGATTCTATTCCATTAACAACTTAGCTACATACCCTCCAAATAATATAGTAACAAACATTATGATTATTCACTAATAACTGATACACATCAATAAATTTTTACACTTGACCTTTCATACTGAAATGAAAAACTTTCAATCTCTTTAAAAAAAATATTTGAAATAATTTTGTTTTCATATATTTTTGGTCAGAAAAAGTCAGTAGTTTTAAGATTGATCTTTCTCAAGATTGAAAGGATTTACAGTAATTTTTAAAAAATTTTAAGTATGATTTGTGCCTCCTTAATGCACTGACCTTATACTCTGAAAGAACCAGGTGATACAGGTGTAGGGATGTTTTTTTAACACTGGTCCTATTTGGACAAAGTAATCCATACTGTGCATTGTGGTGCAGTGGATATCAGCTCGGAACGAGAAATTGGGAAGCCGAGTTCAAATTCCAGTTGAATTCATTGCATTCACTTACGCGCAAATACCCTTAAAAAAGGTATTAATCTGTCTCTTCCTTCCAGTTATGGGTTAAATAACAGGACAGATTGGGTTCTATAGCCTTGGCTGGCAACCAGTCTACTGTAGAAAGCAATAGCAACCTACTGCGGGATAATCTTCTGCTCAGTCAGTCATGTCTCTTTCAAGACATGATCGCCCATGCGTGTTTCACGTATGGCACTTAACTGACTGAATCCATACTAGTATGACTTGTACACCTGTCCATCAAGTTAATGTATGCCATTTCCTTCAATTTTCTCACTCTTTAGCCAAGTTATATATTTGGTTTCCCTCACAGATTGGATAATGTGAACAGTTTTACTGCCAGATATTTGACATACCATTCTTTTCAGCTTTTGTTTTGTATATGGAACCTACTGCTGAAGATGGCTGAAGAATGAATTGGCTGAAATATTCTGATAACAACAAGAACAAGAATGAATTCAATCATGTTCATAACAACTATTAAAATTGTAAATGGTATCTTTACAAACTTCATGACTGAATAAAAGTCAACTGGTAGATTTTGTGCTGGAAAAAAATTTTGGTGTTATACATAGTTGAATTTGTAATTAATGAAGTTGCAAAGAATATTATAAAATCAAAGCCATAAAAGTAGATTATAATTACTTGCTTATAGCATGAAATTTAGAATAAAGGTATTTCTTAATTACAGGGGTCATATTTTTCTGATGCGTTAAGTGATTGATGACAGCCAGATGTGTTGACAAGCTAAGTATGGTTAACCAGAATTGACATAAATTTATGAAACCTAAGTGAATGTTTCATAAGGGGAACAACCCTTGAAAAACATGACCTCTTAATGATATGTCACATATGATATCTCATACTTCAAAAATTTTTGTGTTGTACATAGTTGAAGTTGCAAAGAATATTATAAAATCAAAGCCAATAAAAAGTAGATTATATCCAAAGATAGATGGCACCTCCACCTTTCCGAATTAAGAAACATTTTACCTGTACCAAAGGACAAGTCTTTAGGAGGATCCAAAATAAATTGCCGAACTTTATTCCTAAATTTCAAAGAGCTCTCCAATACACAAGACATTTGGTGTTGCAGAGAAATGTTTTCTAAGGAATTCTGAAGAGTGAAAAAAAAATATCATTTATATTAGATGAAAATAGAATGAAAAATTTTAATGCAATTGACAGAAGTAAAGTTTTGTCACTCTTTTTATCTACCTGTTAAACTAAAACATTTCTAAAATCATTTAACATATATTAAAAGGTCTCTTTAGAATATATCCAGTCATTTATGATAAAAGAAAAAAATCGCTTACCTAAGCTAATGGCACCTTATTCCACTTCAAAATATTATCCTTGGAACCTGACACACATATGCTAGTGTCATTTCTACTTTCCAAAAACTCTGCAGTTTTCCTTTTATGCCCTTGGCATCATCATCATGTTTTTCTTTAATTTTGTCCATGGGATTTTAATGGTGATCTTATATTTTGGAAAAGCTAGAAGTTACAAGGAGCCAAATTTAAATTGTAAAGTGGCTGATAAACCTGGGTAATGTAAAGTTTTGTAAAAAGAATACTTGCATGCAAAGTGAAAAATTTACACACTTGGACATTGTGAATGTATCATTTGCACAGCATCAATATCTTCTTACCAGATCATGAGTGTCTGTTCAAGCATGTGTAATAAGATTCTATCTGATTGATTGCCAAAGTACATGAAGGCCATGAAACACTTCAAGATATTCAAAATGGCTGGATACATTCCATGCTGTCTTCTTATGCAGAACTTGATTCATGTCACTTGGTACACATTTTTATTAGTCAAAAATGATGTAGGAATTTCATACTTATTCTTTACATGGATATTTTAATCATCATTTCAACTCAGTTTTACTTCTTGTGGGAATTTGAGGAGTTTTTAATTTAATTAGATTATTTCTGGTCTAGGGTAATGTATTGCAAAATTATCTCATAATCATTATTAGTGTAATGAATTCAATAATATTCAATGGTTGCCCCCACCCCTTACTAAATTCAGTAAATCTCTATAAGCTAAATACTTCCACTCATTTTTGATACATAAGTTTTAAAGTAAATTTTTAAAAATAAAACTTTTTCTTGAAGCTTTCATTTTAACTTTAATTGAAAGCTAAATGATTAAATTTACTTTTTCCAGTAGGCAAAATACTCTGGTGTATTTCAAATAGAAATTATATTAACTGAAATCTCAACTTTTTGAGAGCTTTCAAAAATTATCAGTTTTTTTGACAGAATATTTTTGACAGATTTATAAACAAAAGTTAGTTCTCGGTTTTAAAAATCTTGCAAAAATGAAACATATATCTGTAACATTATTTTTGAAAAATTAACAAATTTAAAGTTAATTAATCTGATTTAAAATAATAATTACTTGCTTATAGCATGAAATTTAGAATAAAGGTATTTCTTAATTACAGAGGTCATATTTTTCTGATGCGTTAAGTGATGTGTTTACAAGCTAAGTATGGTTAACCAGAATTGACATAAATTTATGAAACCTAAGTAAATGTTTCATAAGAGGAACAACCCTTGAAAAACATGACCTCTTGATATGTCACATATGACATTTCATACTTTAAAAAAATGAACAAATTTACATTAAAATTTTTTTTAAAGATATTTTAAAAATCTTAGTGTGAAATGATTTGTATCAAGCTTTTCAATTTTCAATTGGTAAATATAGACTTTACTTCAAAACTGAATACAGACAGTGACAGGAAGAAATTTAAAAGATGTTTGAAACTTTATAAATCATCATAATTAACAAAGAAAAAAAATGAAAACAATTCTTGTAAAAATTCATTATTTATCAAAAAATAATTTTTCTTTAGAATAGCATATCTTTAATATATATTATTTATAAAAGTAATTAAAAGCTTATTTAAATAAAATATGGTGTAGTTTTATTGCATTTTTTATTTTACTATTCAGAGAATATTTTTAAAAAGGCAGCTACTGTATGAAAAAAAAACAAGAAGATGATTTTCATTCCCCAAAGAATTTAGCTAATAAAACAAAATTTGTAGACAGTATTGAATTTCTAGAAATTTCATGAAATTAGTTGGGAGGAAGTAATAGATGCAAAAAAAAATTTTTACTAAGATATTTTAAAAATAACTTCATTCATTTGTGAATGAGTCCTGAAAATTTCATTAAAATCAGACAATTATTTGATTTTTGCAAGAATTAACATTTTTTCACTGGAAAAACAGCACTAAAATATCCATAGTAATCTTTGGTGCACTGCTCACACACACACACACACAAAAGATTTTTAACCAAAATTTTGAACATGCTAGAAAGGATTAAAAAACTTTAAAAAATAACTAAAAGTACTTTTGTCTTTCCTCTTAACATAAACATTTTGTCAATAAAACTTTGTTTTTATTAAGCTAGAAATCTTTTTACATCATGCTATGCTGTTTTTTTAAGTGAATTAGTAGAGGTGCCTAAGTTAAGAGTGGACATTGAATTAAAGCAAAATTGTAAAGTAAATTCTGTAGAAAGACAATTTTTTTATTTTGAAATATTTTTTTAAAAATAAAATACTTTTTATTTATATGTATTAGAATATTTTACAAAATTGCATGTTTTGTAATATTAATGTAAAGAATTACATACAATGAAGGAAAAATCTAAATAACTATTTGCATACTCTATTATAAATAAGTTCAATATCCTTACCTCTTGTTGGCCTAAATTGATTCCTAATATTTTAAAAATATTTTTTACATAAAGTGAAGCAGCTGAAACAGAAACAGGACTTCGGCTACAGATAACATTCTCCTAAAAGAAGGCAAAAGAAAATTTCATTTGAGATTAATTATTTTAGTGTTTACATGTAGAAAAAAGTTCATTATTTAAAGAGTAAAATTTTTGAAAAAGCTTTCCTGTTTACCAAGTAGAAATTTTGAATTTCCAATTTATTAAAATGTTGCTTTGTTGACAGTTAATATTGTCTTTATTATGTTATATGCATGTACAGACATAGTAATTGTCAAAACTAATATCATTATTTATTTATTGATTGGAACCTAAGATGAGTTTAATTTCTGTAAAAACTGCTATGCACTATCTAATTATGAGAGAAAGAGAGAGAGAGAGAGAATGGCATAGGCCTATTTAGGAGCCAAATTAGTTGCATGGTACTTCCATAAGCCTTACCAGTGGTCAGTATTGAAGCTCAAGTGAAAGCCAACATTTTGATCTTTCCTCTCTTGGTAGACTGTGGTAACATAACTTTCTCACTTCTATTTTTTTTCTAATTTGACATTGTGTTAGATTAAACTATATAAATATCTATTTGTTGTGAATTTGATTAGTGTCTTAAGCAGTCTCACTAGTGAGAATTGAAATTCAGTATTTTTACATACAGATTTTCAAGCAGGCAGATCTTCATCCCCAAAAAGATTGGAATGTAGATGTGTATTTCTAACCAGGTGGTTTGTACTGAAGTTCAGATAGAAGGCCAAAAATTTTAATGCAAATTTTCAAGGCATATCAGCAGGTATTCTTGACTTTTAAGATTGGTTCAACAATATCCAACCTCATTTCACTTCATTTAGTCTTCTGGATAAGTAAATATATATCATAGTTTAGAGGGCAAATGCCATCAATAGTGAGAAAGTTAATAGTGATTATTGTTAGTGTAGTGAATAGCAATCCTCAACTGGATACCTTGATCACATGACCCAAGCTAGACTAAGCTTTGTAAATATATACTTTGAGCATCTAATATTGGACAATGGTTAGTAATTTAGTCTTGTTGACTCTTAGCTAATGAAACTATATGCTTCACTGTTGCGGCTTTGTACTGTAATAAACTAATTTTATAAAATATGCGCTGTCTTAGGGACTTAAAAATGTAATGTCACATTGAAACAGAATAAATGACACATTTTCTGAAATCCTTTAGAGCACAAATTGTAACTCTTATGTAGCTTATTAAGAATATTTTTCAAATATTCAAGTAAAAAGTTTAAAATATGGACATTTAGAAGAAGCAGGATAAAAGTAGTAGTCACTAAATTGTTGTACCTGGGAAGAAGTTAGTTGACTATTTAAGAATTGAACCAATTCCAAAATATTTTTCATTGCTTTTGGAGTGTTGAAATCATCAGCTAATGCTATTTTCACTTCAGTTTTGGTTTTTTCCAGCCTATAACAAAAATTTGAAAAACTCAATAAAATATAGAACATTGGTTTATCAATAAAATAATAAATAAATAAAACATTAAACAGATAATTAAATATGTAGCAAATCAATGGAGAATCTGTGTGAGACTGATTTAAAACATTTCGATTTTGCAATTTCTTGCAAAAATTTATTCTGGTTTTCAATAAAAGATTGTTCTCTTCTTCCCCCACTGCTTTCAAGTATGTAATTTCTAGTTTAATGTTACTTTAAACATTTTAAAAACAACATTTATTGCTTTTCTCACACACTGATATATTTTTCATTACATTTAATTTTTAATCAGATCTTTTGGTAATAATTTATATAGCCACTTTTAATTATTAACAGCAAAGAAAAAAGACAATCAACACATATTTCTATTTTTAAATTCAACAGAAAACAAAAATGATTTTTGCACTGGGATAATCAAACAAATCTTTGATGTTATGCTAATCATGTAGACTATTAAAAACTGTACACGTGATTTTACCAATTTAATTATTCAACCACAACAAAGTTTGACAAAATATTAAATTATAGTTTTTCTACATTAATTTCAGTCTCAGAAAAAGAAACTTATTTTCTTAGATTTCAATTTTTAATGGATATATATTTTAGAGATTGTTAATTTATTTCTAATATCAAAATATTTATTATAAATATATTCAGTCTTCATATTAGTTGTTATAGTCACCATATTTCAGCCATTGTACACCTCTGGCTTTCTTTAGGTGTATGTTTTAATTATTAACCTGAACCATTTATTTATCCTAGTGAACATCTCATATCAGTTTCAAGATTATTGTAAGATATCTCATCCATGATTCTTTCATGAATTTTCAATGCAAAAAGCACTTTTGAATTCTGCATGTGATGTCTTTTCAATTTGCAATACAGATTTGAGTGGCAAATTTATTGGTTTCTTCACAAATATGATTTAACAGTTTAAAATAGATATTGAAAAAATCTAAAGGGGTTTATTTTATCACTCATATTATTTCTCACACTTAGGTCCTTGCTAAAAAAAGAGCGTAATGTTATGTCTTCATTACATTGAATGAAGATAACATAATCATGAAATATGTCACTTGAAATCAACGTAGTATCACTGAATTCTGTAGTAAGGATATAAGGCTCGCTTCCAGCTAGCTCTCCACTGACAATTCTTGGCGTCAATATATATGGTATTTGAACGGGTCTAAGTCATATTCTGGACAGGTGTGTTCACAACATTCCCTTTTTAGATATACACTTTCTTTAGTTGATATCTTTGCCGACATGAGCCCATTTCCAATACTTCGGTCGAATTATGCTTTTGCATACCCTAGCATTGTATTTCAATATTTGTTTTAGAATAGGTACTTTAAAGTATTTCAATATTAGTTTTAGAATAGGTGCTGCAAAGTATGTCTATTGGGGAATTAAATTGTACTAGTTGCTTATTATGTGCATATCTAACTCTCAACTGATTTATATGTCTTATATGTTGAAATCGTCCACCTGTGACAACGTATATCATACTACAAAGGCGTTGAATAATTTTTCTTTCCTGCCAATTTTTCTTTCCAGTGTTAAAGCTTTTAAAGAAGACTTTATTGCCAATCTTAAATGATCTGGTAGATTCAAAAATGGATCTAACTTTCCTACCAAACATGAACTCTGCAGGTGACATTTCCACTGTAACATTTGCATTTGATGTCATTCAATATACACTCAAAAGTTCTTTTAGCTTTTCTTAATGTCCTTTTGAAGGGTCAACAAAATGCTCAGCTTGACCATTCAACCTCTGATAAATCAGCATTGTCAAATGTTCAATCACATGGTTTTTGCAGAAATTTTTAAACTCATTAGAAGTAAATTGAGTTCCATTATTAGATATCACACTGTCAGGTACTTTAAACCTTGCAAAAAGTTTACATAAAAATTTAATCGTTATTATGGTGGTAGGTCATTTGCACTTTAATATCTCAGGCCACTTTGTGAAACTGTCGACCACAATAAAATAGTATGCACTTCAAAGTCTATATGTAGTTGTAAAATATTATCTTGAGTGGCAGAGGAAATTTGCAGGTACATTCAGCCAAAGGTAAGGTCAACAAAGTACAAGGGTGGTTGACAAACATATCTGGCCTTAGATGATGTCAACAAAGTGCCACAATGAAAAAAATCACAAGCGATAACTAGCTTGAAAGATGATGACCAGCAAGGATGTAGTTGACAGATACATCCGGCCATAGATAAAAGTCGACAAAAGACAAGAGTGGTTGATATATATATCAGGTTGTAGATGACGTCAACAAAGCAACAACTCAAAAAAGCAAAAATGCATAGAAGTTTCAAGATTATATAAAGTCTAGAATTTTTGACTTCCAATTCCCAATGCCCCCTTTGTGTGCATGACTTTCTCCGATTGCCCTCCTGCTCCACTCGATTGTCACCGGCAAAGAATAAAAAATATTAAATTATATTTTTACATATATGTGTTCCTTGTCTGTCAAGATCCAGCAGTAGTGTGTAACAAAGTCCCGTCCACAGTTTATTTAGTGCTTGGCCATGCCTGATAATTTATAGGTGGTGATTTTGCTGCTGAATTACAATCATTACATTCTCTAATAGTATTTTGAATATTCTGAATAGTACTGCATCACATATAGAAAATGCTGTATTATTTTTACCCAGTTTAATTTTAGTTTTACTCCTTTTTGACTTAACAACATTCATAGTTTTTTCTGAATAAACGTATCCATTTTAGAATTAATTTTGATATTATCTATTGTGAACAGCAATTCTTTAATAGTGTTGCACACTAGGTTTTTAATTTTGCTTTCAGATTCCAGTGAAGCAATCACAATATTTTTAAAATCTTTACATTTCAATATCAGTTTGAACAATCCATTTGTGTGTTCCAATTTTTTTGGAAGATAGAAATTTCATCTTAAAATCATACTTTGATAAAATCATAGCCCAATGCTGAAGTCTGTTTGCAGTTTGTGCGGGATTCCCTTTTTTTATAACCAAATATACTTAATAATGGACAATGATCAGTTTGCAGTATGAATTTTCTTCCTGTGAAATATCTTTACAGCAAAAATTATAGCAAGCACTTCCTTTTCTATTTGACTGTGGCATTTTCCGTATTTGTTAAATGTCTTGAACCGTGGACAACTTCTTTTTTTAAGGCCTATTACTGCTTCTATGATGTATTTTTTCTCATTTGACACCACTATTGTATTATTTACTATTCTGGAGAGGTGTGTTCATCCCCACCAGAAAAAGGTAGGATCATAAATGGGACCATAATTCATTCTGCGCCAATAGGATTTAGAATGAAGTTATCCTTAAACTCTGAAGATAAAAGCTAATTGAAGTCACCTCTGGAGTTCACATCATGAAATGAAACTTATGATCAATTACTAAAATCATTTTCACTTGCATCAGATTAGCTATATTTCATTAAAAATAAATTTCAATGGACACCCCCAAAAAACAAACAAACAAACAAAAACAAAATAAAAACAACTATTTTTTTCAATGGACACAAATTTTAATGAATGAAAGAAAATGAATGACCTAACAGATAACCTTTTACAGGTGTAGTAAATTACCATTTAGTTGATGACTTAACAAAACAAAATGTAAGAAAACTTACTAACAAATATGTTTATAACCTAAGAGTAGGGACATAAAAAATTAAATCTCACATCTTATTTTTGTATTGAATAAAGAGAAAAAAAGGAACACAAAATCCTAAACAGAAAAATTATTGTGAGAATTAGTGGAAACTATTAAAGGATTAAAAATTGTTTACAAAAGAATACCTTTATTCAACCAAACTTAACTGTTATTTCCCAATGTGTGTGTGTGTGTGTTTTCTTTTTTATGAAGATTTTTCATACTTTTTAACCAACTTTCAAGAGACAGGCATAAATGCAAAATATTTATAAAATAGATATAAGTGTTTGAAGAATTTGTTTAATAACATTTTATACATGACATTCAAATAATATTTTAATTACGACTTTCATAATCATCTGTGTGGCATCAAAGAAGTAAAGTTACTTCAACTCATCTCTTCTGTTATAAATATGAAAAACAACTCTTGTATGAATTTTCATTTAGAGACAAACAACAAATACATTTAATAAAAACTTTATAAATAGAAAAAAAAAAGAATAAAGTAGGATTAATATCATTTTGCTGTGTAATTGTAAACTCAGTGAAATTTCTATAAAAACCCAGAATATGTGTTAATTTGATAAAATTTCCAGGAAAGTTAAAATATCATTTGAATAATTTTAATATTTTTAGAGTTTAGGGAGCATCAAGGTTGTAATGGTGACTGAGGTGGAAAATGGAATTCATGACCTAAGTCCAAATTCTATCTTAGTCTGCTAGGCTTACTTTCACACTAACACTGTTGGGAAAAGCAGAGATGCTATGGGTCAAATAACAGAGTAGATTGGGCTCTCTAGCCTTGGGTGGAAGCCAGTTTAGGAGAAAAACAACTCTGAATTCAAAATTGTGGAGAAAGCAACATGATAAGTATTTCTCAAGAACAAAAGGAATCTGTGGAGAGCCATAATTAAGTTTCTGAAGAGAAATGGCATTAAAATTCAGATTTATTAGATTGCCACCAAATATTTTTTGTTTTGTTAGATTGCATTAGAAGGGTTTCATTTTAGCTAGCTTCATTCAAAAAGATTGCTTTTCATTGTAACTGCACATCAAAAAATACATCAAAATTAGTATATTTTTGTTTATTGATTTTAACATTAAAAGTGGAAGAAAATAAGCAACATTTTCAGAAAATCCTTTTTATTTAGCATTCAAAAGATTGTGCAATTTACAAAATAAATAATCTAAATGATACTCAAAATATCCAAATAAAGTGCTAAAAATCATTTATCATTTGCATCATCTTGGTTATATTAGTTACTTCGATGTGTGTCTTTCACATAGGTGAACTGAAAAAAAAAAACTACAGTATTTTGCTATCTAAAAGTGGCAGCATTTAAGTGAGCAGTTCAAAGATCAAAAATTACCTGGAGAAAACTTCAGTTTCACTGATTGGCTTGCAGTTCAAGTGTCCTTTAATATAAGCCTCAGAATTCTGTAAATAATTTTCTACTTGCTGCAAAAGACTTGTTACAGCCACAAGTACATTATCCTGATACGCCATTCCTAAATTAAGAGAAATTATTTTTGATAACATTAAATTCAGCTATATTAATCATCAATAAAAATAATGTAAAAATGGGGGAACATTTTTTAAATCTTTAGGGTAAATTGTACACAATGTGTAATTATTAACAAGTAGAACAATTCATTAGTATAGTGAATTCATACCTCACTGTGTGCCCTACAGTTATGACCTTGTTCCATATTAAGAGAATTGTTCTAAGTGAGGAAGTGAAAAAATTTAAAAGGAAAATAAACTGGATAATGCTCTAGCTTCCCTGGAAACAACATATGTCCAAGGGAAAAAAATGTACTAAAACAATAAAATTAATAATATAAACTTTAATTGATTCATTATCCATATATGATTCCTGACAAGAGTTGAATATAATTTTTCTTCTTATTTTTACTTTTACAGTTTGAAAGAGAATAAAATGGCTCACTTCAGTAAATCTTTTTCAGGCATTAAATCCCCTATAAAACAAAAAATATTAAAGAAAGAATACAAAAACATCTTAATATTAAAAAACTATATAAGCACATTTTAAAGATGTGCTAGGATGCATAATCAATAATAGTTTTGGTTCATTTTTATTAGATTCTTAAAAAATGTACATAACACTTACTATTCCTGTAATGGGTTAGCAAACAAAGCATACGGAACTGATCAGATGTGTATGATTTAAGGAAATCAGAAATCAGAATGACATTCTGAAGAGACTTGGACATTTTTTCATTTTGTTGGCTCAGATAAAGGTGACCTGAAATACAAAAAATAAAATAGAAAATTGTTATTTATTATCAATAGTGTGTGTGTGTGTGTGTGTGTAAAATATTGTAAATATTTGAATATTTTTTTAAATCATTCTTTCAGGTGAGATTATAAAATTATTTGTTCATCAATGTGTGTTTGTGTAAGTATGTGTGGATTCAGTAAAAATACACAACCATAGAGCAAGTCACATAATGGTATGCTTGTTTTCTTTGAAATTAAAATTCCAAATCATTTTTCAGTGTTATTCTTTTGGCAAAATGAGAAGTTACGTTATATTAATTGACATTCAACATTACAAAAGAAAAGTTGCAAATAGTTATACTTTTACCTGTATGGAGCCAATAATTAACCCATTGGTCACAACCATAGTGAGCTTCAGACTGGGCAATTTCATTTTCATGATGAGGAAAAATAAGATCCTCTCCTCCACTGTGGATGTCAATTTTATCTCCAAATATTTTACTATGAAAATAAAAAAATAAAATATTCTGATCATGTTTTATGAAAGATTCCATTTTGATTTCAATAAATCAACTTAATAGATGATAGAGTCACAGGCACATTTAATGCAGCCATTTTCATATTCTTATAATTATCACAATGATCTTTGAGAAATTAATTATTAATCAAAGAAAAAAAAAATCATTTTCAAATAGTTAAATATTTCAGCAAGTAAATTAGTCCATATATATTTTCTTAAGTTCTGACAGGAGATATTTTAATTATTTTATAATTTTTTCGACTATTACGTTCCAATTGTATGTTCCCACTCAGTCACTAAAGTTAAGCAATGCTGAATCTTGTCAGTACCTAGATGGATGGTTTCTTAGGAATACCAGATGTTATAAGCTTGGGTGTGTGAGTGGATAATGGCTTGGAATTATTAATCGAAAAGCCGAGTTCCAATTCTTGTTGGGTGCATTATATTCACTTATGTGTAAATACTCTTCTCTCAGATATGGTTTAACTGGTAATATTTGTATCATTAAATTATTATTACCTAAAAAAAAAAAGAAGCAAATTCTTACAATCTAAGAATATTTTCTAACTTTAAATAACTCACCAAAGGTTGATAAGCTGTAAAATGCAAATCAATCAAATCATTGTTTTAAAAACAATGTTTCAGTGAAAATATTTCTTTAGAAATTATTTGATACTTTATTTCTTTACTTCAATCACTAAAGAAACAAAGTAAGCTTTGAAGAAGCGAAGTTACTTAGTACTTCAAAAGAATGACAACAGTCTCTCAAAATATATGAAATAATGAAAATACTCCATCTCCAAAGTTCAGAAAAGAATATAACAATTTTTAGAAAATAACAATGAAATAATCATTATTTTCAGATGTTTCTTTATTATTAACCTAAAAATAATCAATTCTTTTCAAAGCTGACAAGACAGAGTCTGGGTGGAGATAATTTTAGGGCTATATCAAGGTAGATTAAATTGAGATTTAACCATCTAACAGAAGGAAGACAGACCTTGAGGCTAGCTAATACAAATCAATCTCACTCTATCATAATTCAGTAGTTACTGTGACTATGAAAACTGTAATTATTTCCTGTTTTATGTGAGTAATTATTCAGTTGAGAAATCTTTCTGGAAAACTTGATTTCCGTTACCATGAGATTTAAGATACTCTGCTGCATCATGACCTCAATCATTTTATATTTTTAATTTCATGCACACGTATTTTTTGTTTTTGATTATGTCTACTGTACAGTAAAGTAGGGTCAGTTGGGCACTGTTAGTGAGAAGAAGAGCACCATGGCGCAATTTACTCCACCAGAAATTTGGAAACAACATGCTGTACTGGTTGTCATTCATGCTGGAAGTTTCAATATGAATATTTCAGAGTACTTAGGTGTCAATCTCAGGACATGTATGACCACAATGTACTGACCATGTTTGAAAAATAAAAACATCATTCTCATCAGTATAGATACACATATATGAAAATCTATGTTTTAATCCCCAAGTTAAAATAAACAAAAAACAAAACATCCTTGATAATGACTAATAGAATAACTGAAAGTGTGCAGATATATCAAACATTTGGACAATTTTTACACACTTTATATTCAGAAAAGAAAACACTTATACAAAGATTAGAAAAATTGAATAAAAAGTTTAATTGCCATACTTTGTCAGTTATCCTTAATGAAACTTGTGTGTGTGTGTGTGTGTGTGTGTGTGTATATATATATATATATATATATATATATTATTTAATTACTTAATTTTTGGTCATAATTAAATTAGACCAGTACACAGTTGTATTAAAAAGTGTTCAATACAATTACATTGTAGAACTTTTGAATATTTTTTTATTTGTAAATAAGCGACCTAGGTTTCTACAATATGGTGTCTTCGGGCGATTTGCAATAATTGGTTTTACTGGGTTTTTTAAAAACACTCACGTAATGAGGATTTTTTATGAACGTGCAATTTTCAAAAATTAGAAGTTATAACAATTTCATCCATGGTTGTATGACCCTAGGTATTTTATGGTATGGTTACACTTAGTCATAATTTCTGTTCTTTCATTCAGTTATTCATTTTTGTTTGGAAATAACATAATAGCTAACTTTTCTTTTTGACACAATCTACATATTTTGCTACCATTGTAAGGCTTGGCTGTTTTCGCTATACTCCAGGTAATGTCTGGGTCTTTTCCATATTCTAATTTCAATTTCCACACATGGCTAACCAAATTTGTACAATATTTTAAGTTTTCTAGTTTAAATGTAGAACCATCTGGTCTTAAAAGTATCTTTGGTTGATTCCAAATATATTTTGTTTTGACTATTAAGTCATGTATTTTGCTTTGTAAATGACTTTTTTTGTATTACAAAATCCTTGAAGTGTGCATTTATTTTTTCTCCCTGCAATTACATTCCTTATTAATGATCTTGTTTTGTACAATGCTATTTAAATTTTTGGTGTTTTGTTTTATGAAACCTTCTACATTACTAGTACAGCTATAATTCAGTTTGATTGTATTTCTGTTTGATTTGCATAACTTAAAACAGGGTGTAGTTGCAAGTATGTATATATATATATATATATATATATATATATATATATATATATATCTCCAGATAAAGAGGACACAAGGTTTTATGATTTTGAATTCCTAGGCATTTATTATTTGTACTCAATACAATAAATATTGTAGAGCTTAATATAATCATATAATTATTGATGAGATTCTATCTCAAAACATAGAAATTTCCATGTCGCAATGATTATATATATATATATATATATATATATATATATACACAGTAACAACTATACCCTGTCTTAAGTTATTACGCAAATCAAATAAAACTCAGTAACTCAAAAGCTCTGAAACAATATCAAATTTAAACTTGTCCATTTCCTCCCTAAATAAAATATTTAACTAAATTTTCTGCCATTTTCAATGGTTAGTTTTTGAGATATTTGGACTTTACAAACATGGACTGTCTGAAGTTAGTATGCAGATTATACTAATATTAGCTTAAGACCTCTGAAATGTAATAAAAAATATTTTTTCTTTCTGTACATAATATATGTTGACAGATGAGTAAAGGAAAGGATCTAACATCTGCTGAAAAAGAGAAAATAATAAAGTTATTGAATGAGGGAAATGTCCACATTGAAAATATCAAAGGAACTTTGCAGAGATCATTGAATGATAAAAAATTCTGTTGAAAATATAACTAATTTGAGAACTCAAAGTAAAGGTAAAGACATTAAGAACTTGCTTCCTTGAGATGAATGCAAACTGAAGCAAAATATAACGAAACCATTTTTTGACCAACGCTTAGATTTTCGAAAGGCTGGAATTGAGGGAGTTAAGGGATAAAATGTGTAGAATCCTTTGTGAATTAGGATCTGTAAAAAAAATCTACCCACCTCCTCACACTTAAGCAAATATTTTAAAGCATCAAGATTGGGCTAAGAAATACATGAAAATTGACTTTATAAAGTTATTTTCACATATGAATCTTGAATGACATGTGATGGACCTGATGAATGGGCCAAAGGATAGTTTTTATCTAATTCAGATGTGCATGTGGCTAAGAGAATGCAACAAGGAGGCAGTAGTGTTATGATATGGGCTACAATTGCCAACCAAACCATTATTGGATTATTCAAATCCAATGATGTAGTTAAACTGAAGAGTGCTAACTATTGCAATTTTATGAACAAAACTTTCTTTGCATGATACAAGTCTCAATCTTGCAGTTTTAAAGTGATGTGTGTATTTATGCACAACAATGCTCCTTCTCACATATCTAAACTTTCCTGTGAATTATTTGAGCATAAAAGATTTACAGGAGAGAAGATAATGGAATAGTCAACATCAAGTCCTGGTTTGAATCCAATTTAAAATCCGTGGTCAATTATGAAGATTAAATTATATGAAGGTCGCAAACAATATAACAACAAAGCAGATCTATGGGAAGCAATTAATGCTACCATGTTGGAAATTGAACCTACTGAAGTAAAAAAAATATTTAATAAAGTCAATGGATAATAAATTACTGGCTGTTATTGACAAGAAGAGTATTTAAATGTAAAAGATTAATAGACTTAGCATATGTGTTTGTTATTTATTCTATTACAGGTGTTGATCAACTTTTGATGATTTCATTCGCTTCCTATTGAAGTAAAATGTGATTATTTGGTTTTGCTTAATAACTTCAGTTGGCATTATTTCAGAATAAATCAAATAACTTCAATAAAACATATTGATACTACCTAGAATTTTAACTCAAGCTTTTGTTTAAAATTTGACAATATTTTTTTCAAATCAGATTTATATGATTTGCTTAATAACTTTAGACAAGGTGTATACACTTGACTTCAATCCTTACTGATTACATCTACCCAGAATCATAATGTAGATTTAGAGCTAAGAGATTCACAGTTGACTTGATCTTCTATGTCAACTCGAGCAGAAATGACAGAACAGATGTCATTATTATACATTGCTTTTATTGATCTCTCAAAAGTATTTGACCTTGCTAGCAGGATACACCTGTTTCAGTTACTAATGAAAACTGGCTTCTCACACAGTTACTGAGAACCAACATCATCTTTTATGAGAACATGCAGAGTGTAGTCAGCTTTGATGGTGAAACTTCAATGCACTTCACAATTCAGAGTGGCATAAAATAAGGATGTGTTTTTGGACCAAATTTGTTTGGCATTTTCTTTTCCATATTACTGAGCTTTGTGTTCAGATAATCTAAAGATGGTATATACTTGTACACAAAGTGCAATTGTAAACTGCTCAGCTTGGCCTACCTGATGGCAAAGACCAAAGTGCAGTCAATCCTTATTAGAGAAATGCTGTTTGCTAATGATGCAGCACTGATCACATGCACTGGATATGACCTCCAACAACTGACAGTCTGTGGGGTTCACACATTCACACCCACATACATATGCATGATTCAACATGTAATATGTTCACACCTACGCATTAAAACCACGTGTGTTTTTAGCCGTAAGACACGCTATGTTAGCAGGCAAGCATTGGTTAATCTTGACTGGTCATCCTGTTTTCACGTGTTAAATCCAATTTTTCCATGCATTCCGCACATCCATTTAAGCAGGGAACACAAGTGTTGCAAGCCAGCTAGGCCCCAGCTATCAAGTGAGTTGCTAGCCAGTTGTGCCCACTAACTCAAGAACTATCTTTTAGAACTTTATTTCAATCAATCTTTCATTCAATAAGTGACTTTTTTTCAATGAACATTTGACTTACCTTAACAATCTAAAGGAGAAAAATCTTTCTCCTACTTAACTATTGTCAATTGTAATTGCATGCTTTTTTTCTAAATTTTGTACATAAGTTAATAAATGTTTATTGTGGTTACATTGGCGTCATCATTATTTTATTCCTTATTTCTTGAATCTGGAATTGTTTTATGTTGGACAAATCGTATTAATATAAATATTGTGGAGGAATTGGAGATAATCTTGAGGTCCGATCAGTGTAAGTCTTTCATTTATTATCCTTGTGCCAGACGTGATTGAAATTATTAACGAAGTCCCCTACAAGTTCAACTATGCCTGTAAGGAATTCAGGTTGACTATTAACATAAAAACAAATGTCATTGGTCAAGCTATTTCTGTATCTCCCTCACTCAGCATCAATGACTTAGATAGCTTCACATATCTGGGCTCTGCTGGTACCCCAGGCAAGCTGAACTTCAGTGTCCTTACAAGTATAATTTTTTAAAAAAATTATTCATAAGAACAACAACTGAACATGTAGAATAATGAGTTTACTACAATATACATTTTAATACAAGCTAAAGAAAACTTTCATTATCCTATCTAAAACATTTTTTCTAGCCTTCAGATTTGCAAATCTTTTCATGGCACTTTTTACATCTATCTTCTTCATAAGATAATTTTCTATTGACAAAACAATCAAAAAATTTAATCTATCTTAAGTCATAGATGATCACAAGTATGTTTTATAAGCTTTAATTTTGGAAGATGACATGGCCAGTAACTTGAGATGGTCCTGTCTATAATCACCAACAACCTATTCCTTGACATAGAAACTGACAAACACATTGCCAAAGTGGCAATAGTGATGGTCAAATTAAGTAACAGAATATGGGATAACAGTTAACTGACCATGCACACCAAACTAAAAGTTGTAATAGTATGCAAAATTTAATAAATAAAATAACATATCTCTCAATAAGTCCCGGGCCTGACATGTAGATGGTGGCACTCATAAAAAATTGATATAAGTTCTATGAAGTACTAACCTTCAAATGGCACGTGACAAAATTTGGGCACAATCAAATTATTAGTTTACAATTTACAGTTATTTAAGTGAAGCTACTGTTGCAAATTTTCAAGACAATGAAAAAATCTGAATCTTTTGTATTTTTCCCATTAGAAAGCAATGCTTTCTGATAGGAAAAATACTGTTTAAGCAAAGCAATGACTTCATAAGAGTTATTCAAACTCTGCTCTATTGAAAACGATGGTTAAAAGGTGGCATGCTGACTTTAAACATGGTCATACAGACATATGATGTTGAATGCTCAGGTGGCCCAAAATCGGTAGTTGTCCCAGAAAACATCAACAAAATCAACAAATTCATTTTGGTCGATCATAAATTGAAGTTGCATGAAATAGCAGAGAAGTTGAACATATCAGAAGGCAGTGTATTCACCATTTTGCATGAATGAGAAATCTGTGTTCAATGTAGGTGCCATGTTTGCTCACAATCAAAAACAACAACACATTGATGATTCAGAGTGTTGTTTGCAACTGTTTCAATGCAACAAGGAGTTTTTGCATAAATATGTGACAATGGAAAAAACATAGATCCACCACTTCACTCCGGAGTCAAATCGGCTGTCAGCTGAGTGGATAGCAGCAGGTGAAAGCCGTCCAAAGCAACCAAAGATGCAAACATCAGCATGCAAGGTTTTGGCCTCCATATTTTGGGATGTGCAAGATATTTTGTTCACTGATTACCTTGAGAAAGGAAGAACAATCAATAGCAAATATTATATAGCATTATTGGTCCGTTTGAAGGAAGAAATTGCCAAAAAACGGCCACAAATGAAGAAGAAAAAGTTATCTTTTACCAAGACAACACATCATGTCACAAGTTGATTGCAATGATGGCAAAACTACATGAATTGCACTTCAAACTGCTTCTGCATCCACCCTATTCTCCAGATCTGGCCCCCAGCGACTACTTGCTGCTTGCAGACCTTAAAAGAATGCTTCAGGGAAAGAGATTTGGCTCCAATGAAGAAGTGATATCAGAAACTGAGGCATATTTTAAGGCCAAAGACAAATCATTCTACAAAAAAGGCATTGAATTGTTGGAGAAGCATTGGAATCAGTGTATCACTCTAGAAGGAGACTATGCTGATGAATAAAGTTGAATTTTGCCTAAAAGTTGTTGTTTTATTAGTTAGGCCTGGGATTTATTGAGTGATGTGCTAAATCTCATGAAAAGTATCATCTACTCATCATCTCCTTTACACTTCACTTACATTAACACTGGCATTCTTAAGGACATGTCAATCAACTAGCTTCTTTCTAAAGCCATATACTTGGATAAATGAAAACAAAAGATCTAAGACCCTGTAACAAAGTGAAGGACAATTTCACATGCATTCACTCAACTCCCAAGCCTAAATATAAACCCAAGAAAAACAGAGCCGTCTCTTCTCTATCCTTTCACCAGAAACTGAGACAGGCTGGTCAACTTTATCACACCAACTGCTGGCTACAAAGAAGAGATCTCTTTCTTTTTCTGTTCTAACATACTACAAGCTACAAATTTTGTCTCACTAACAATAACACATTGTTTTAGAAGGTTTATTTTCTTGAACAGAAAATGCAAGTTTGTATTCTTGAAAATAAATCTTCTAAAATAATGTTTGCTAAGTGTTCATTCATTATGAATGTAAAAACCAACGTTTCATGCCAAATATTCCAGGTATGTATCTTTAGTACTCTGCTTTATGGTAGTGAAAGCTGGATGGCATATGTCTGGCAGGGAAACCACCTGGAAAGCTTTCATCTCTACTGCCTACAATGTATCCACATCATAGCATAGAGAGACAAAATTACCAACATTGCTGTGCTAGAGCAAGAAGACTACTGGAGCATACATTTCCTCTTCTTCAGTAACTGAGCTGTATTCCAAAGACATTATATATGGTGAGCTAGTCAGGGGACTCCATCCAGTACTATGTTTCAAGGATGTATGCAAACTCACAAGCATAGACTCTGGTAGCTGGAAGTAACTTGCAGATGATTGCAGTGGCTGGTTCAAGTCAAAATCAACTGGTGGGAAATCAAATGACAATGCAGGAAGGAGAAAGAGCAAATCTCAAACTCTTATTACATCTTCCAGCTTCATTTGCCACACCTGCAGAAGTGACTGCCATGCAAAGATTGGACTGTTAAGCCAATTCAGACAATGCTCATAAAAGGACTTAATTTTGATCAAAAAGGGTGCTACCATTATCTCATGGGTTAAATAGATGCTTACTGTGTAGTGCATTTGGGTAGCAATTTTTCCTTTACACATATTTAATTAAAACAAACAAAAATTCCTAGTTGATTATTTTTTAGTTAATTTGTAATATTTCTAATAATTTTATTATACCACAATTTCAACCTAAAAATGCCAGCTGGATTAAAAGAGAAAAGAATTCACAAAAAAAATTAATTGAAAGTGCACTGATCTCCCAATTCTCTACAGACCATGAATGAATAGTTTGCAAAAGAAAACTATATACGAATAGAGAGAAAAAAAACAAAAAACAGATCCACTCACAGAGGACTAAATTCAAAATGCAGCAGATTTTAAGGGCTTCAGTATAAAAAAGATTTTATTTAAGGGAGGAGGAAAAGAAAGAACATCGAATCTATTGACTATTATGAAAGATACAAATGAAGAAGAAAAAAAAGGCTTTTACTCTAATGTGAAATTAAGAAGAAATTTATATTTATTAAATGACATAAAATATAATAATAGCACAAAAAACAAAATTAACAAAACAAGTTTGCACACCTATCATTTAGGTAAGATTACAATTCTGTTGCACACATGAAAAGCAATTTTAATTATTGTCAAGAAAATGTTCACTTACTTCAATTTATCCAACTGTCAAAAGGAGTTGAAGAGGTTAACTGTTCACAGGTGTTTCTGGATTTCTGGTTTATTTAGACAATAGTTTTTTCGTTTTTTTTTTACAAAGAGATAAATCTCGTATATTCATAAAAAGTTTAAAATCAGGGTCAATATCTCTAATTTTGTGACAAACTTTCATAAACAACTATAGAAAGATAATTGTATAAACCTCTAAACTTCTAAATTCTTTTTGCTTGTATCTTTTTCTTTCAGTTTTTTGTCATGATTGTAGTAGATGGCAGCTTTTAGTTTTTCTTTTGTTCAGATCCTTGAAGCTGTCCACGATCATTCACCAATGAAAGCCTAATCACTTCTGCTTTTATTTAAGTTCAGTTCCCAGCAACTGGCCAACATCTTCCCTGTAAATGCTGAGACACCCTCTACCTGTCAGACAAACCATGCTTCTTACATAGCTACAAATCAGCTCCAATTTGAATCCAGATTTGCAAATTTTATTAGCTATGGGTTGAATAGCAGGATAGATTGGGTTCTATAGCTTTGGTTGGCAAACAGTTTATTGCAGAAAGAAATGGCAACCTACTGCAGGAAAATCTTCTGCCTAGTCAGTCATAGATCGAAAGAGACATGATTTTTTTATAAACTGTCAAGCTTTATTTTGGCAGTTCTTTTACAACAACAGTTTAAGGCTCATATATACAAAATTTTACAAATTGAATTTTCTTCAAGGTGTTTTTTAATTAAAGAATGCATGTTAGTAACTTTCTTCTTTTAGAAATTTTTTTTAAAACACTCTCCTCAAAGAAAGTGTAATAACAAGACCAGGCTATTGTATTATTATTTTTTTTATTTACTCTTTATTTTTACATAACTTTAAATTTCTTTTTTATTATATAAATTTTTATAGCATGAGAAGAAAAAAAACTGCCTAGTCTCAGCATCTGATAAAGATCTTTATTACCTCTTTCCCATATTCCAACAGATTTATCTCAGCTATCTCCACATGTTTGTCTCTTATTCCAGCTTGATGCTTACCATAAAAATCAAAATGCTTAGTTGAATATCTTTTCTTCCACTTGTTCCATTATCTACCTATTTATCTCTGTCTCTGTCTTTATATATATATATATATATAGAGAGAGAGAGAGAGATAATAATGAAGATTTTAAATCAAAATGTTGTACATTTGGATGAATTCAAGAAAGTTATTTTATAGATATTTACAGTTATTTATAGAAGAAAATATCTAAAATATTAGAAAAATCAATATTAAAGAATGCCATATAACATAAAATTGTTTAATGGAATATAAGTCTCACCACTTCTAGGGGATTTAAAAAACAAACAAAAATAACCTATAGAAATTAGTCTGCACTGAATATTTGAAGGTGAGCCTCATTTCAGTCAGTACTTAGCAGTAACTACTAGTATTTACTGAAATGAGAGAGAGTCTTTGTTTATACATACTATCATCAAAAAAAGAATTCAAGATCTAAATTTACATTTGCATGTCAATAACTTACCTCGCCATAGCTGAACATTCTATATGCCATCCAGGACGACCTTTTCCCCAGGGTGACTCCCAAAATGGCTCTCCTGGTTTCACTGCTTTCCACAAGGCAAAATCATAAGGACTTTGTTTTTCAGAATCAACTTTGAATGCAATAAAAGATGATTACTTTAGGCTTTAATAAATCAACAAAACTGCTGATAAAAAACATATATTCTCTAATATAACAGGGGAGAAAGATTTGGGTTTGATGTAGTATTGATAATTTTTACTATTCACAGTATCAAAATAGATAAGATATGAAATGTGAGATAAAGAATCATAAGTAGAAGAGACCCTCCCACTCAAATAATATGTAGTACATATTCTGTAAGGAGCATCATTTCTTTTATTTTGAACCTGAGAGAAAGCATTTTAATTTATTAATATTTTTACTAACTTTTCTTTCATCTTATTGCCGTATTATATTGTAGGTTAACCCATCTGAATATGCTAAAAAACAGTTTCCAGTGGGCACTCCATAAGCCTATAAAAATGTGTGCATTTTTCTCCCTAGTCTCTTTTCTCTTTTACAGCTTCTGGCTATAAGATGTAGTCACATGCAGAGAAAAAGTGTTTGCCACTAGCGCACATTCGTTTTCAATGTCTTACTCTTGTGACATTTTATACTCTTGCACTCACGTATCTATCACATAGGCTTACACAAAAACACACATTCTCTACTTTGAATGTTTTCTATGTAACTTGTCTTTAAATGTTTTATTCTTTTATTGTAATTGTTATTCTTTTTGCAAATACATGAACTTGGTTGTTTGTTTTATATTGTTTTGTGTTACTCATTTTTTACGTGAACTCATATTGAGTCTGCCAATATTGTTTGTGGGATAAATTTATCCAGGAGCCCAGAAATATTTACTATCCAAAGTGTTGATTCCCACAACATAATGGTGACTAAATATTTGCCCAATTATACCAGCAATCCAGGAACAATAACATATTTGAAAACAGAATATTCTGATTTTAGGCAGCTTACTGAACCAAATATTAATAATAAAAGTAGTTAATCTAGGAACTTTTACAGACAGTAGTAAAAGAAAGTAAAAAAGAAAGGACTAAACATCAATTGCAAGAAGACAGAATGTATGTTTGTCAGCAAAAAGAATCCAACATGCAAATTATAAATTAGAAATAACAAAATTAAGCAACTACATAAATTACATATCTAGGAAGAGTTTTAACAGAGGACAGAAAATGTGACACTGAAATCCAAAGTGCATTGAGATAGTGAAAGATGTCTTCCAAAACCTAAGTAAAGTATAAAGAAACAGGAATTTTTGTTAGAAACAAAGAAAAGAGTACTGAACTGTTTTATAATATTGGTCCTTGTATATGGCAGTAAATACTGAAAAGACTTGAGAAAACAAAAATATTGAGAATATCATGAACTGAACATGTGAGCAATGGTGAAGTTTTAGAGAAAATGTATACAAAAATGACACTTGTACTTAGAATCAATAAGAGGCAGTTGAAATTTCTAGGGCACATGATGAGGAAGAGGGCTTAGAAAACATGGCATTGACAGGATATATTGAAGGAAAGAACGACATGGGAAAGCAGTGCATAACCTACCTCAGAAGCTTGTGTAAATGATTATCAGAACAAGGGTTAGGAGAGATAGCAAAAAGACAAAATTTACTAAGAGCTACAAATCATACATCAACAGAACAAAAGAAAACCTACTCAAAACTGAAGCCTATTACATGCACATAGTTTTATAGTTTTCTATTATTTCTTTTACTTCTAATCCTATTTTTCTAAAAGATCATCTTGAAACTGTATTGATAATAAAAAGAAAATAAATAAAATTTGTTCACAGTGGAAAATAAATGAAACAATTTGAAAATACAGCTGTACTGCTTGAAGGCAACATGCATTGCTTAATCATCAGTTTTAAAGGCCACAAAATAGAAAATGATCATAATTTTTGTTTATTTTTTTAGATGCAAGATCTACAGAAATAATTCTGGAATTTGAAGTTGTTAAATCAACTTGAAATCAAAATATGTAATTAAAGAAATGATTTCTAATATTCTAAATAAAACAATATAAACTGAAAGCAAATCAGAAATTTTGGGTCCAATTTTTAATTCAATCTTTTTCCTAACTTTCTTGCAAAATTCTGTTTTTATCTTTCACATAGAAATTTCACCTGCAATAAATGGTGAGGAAAAAGAATTTTTCTTATGACAAAAAAGTTTTAATAGACCAAAATTGAAAGAAATAAAAACACTTAAATAATTGATTTCATTTTCTAGCTATTAGTCATATATAAAATTTACTTACTTGATTCAGTCATGAGAGACTCTTTAGGATGTAATTTGCCATAGTGTGGAGAGGCTGACACGTTAAAATAAACACTGCCTTAAAAAATAATTAAAATACTTTATTAATTCACTTACATAGAAGTAATTCATTCAAGCATTCATTTTTGCATGCATCATTGCAAATCCTTTGTTTTTGATAAAAAAATTATTTCTTTATTAGTTTTTATCTAAAATATAACTTTTTTAAGATTCAATTGTTTTTGTAATTTTTAACTACAGTTGAAATACAGGTTATTTATTTCAGTAGAACCAATGGCTTTTAGCAAAAAAAAAAAAACAAAAAAAAAAAAGCTTCGTGTTTTAAAATTAAACATTCTCTATTTTGATAAAAACCACAATGTTAATCATCTACAAAGAAAAGCTGAATAATATATTCAAATTCCCCTATACAGTTACCCATTCTTCAAGATTCACCATCCACTGTCTTAGTAAATTCAACATCTAAAGACATTAATCATTTTGATACTTTACCTGTTGAGTGTGAAAAGATCTTTATTATTAGATAACATTCCCCTATTTTGAAACGGACACTTTGCCCTTACTTTGTTACCCACATGCTTTCATGGCTAATACCAGCTTTCCAATGATACTATTTACTCTCTGGAGAATTTCAAGTGTTCTATTTTTGGTCTATATATCACTGGAAAAAATGCGGGTAACCCCTAATATTGTATATAATTTACAATGAAGATTGTAGTCATGTAACAAGAATATTTAAAAATGCAATTGAGACTTCTAATTGAGTGAATTGCATTGTGGCGCAGTGGATATCAGCTCGGAACGAGAAATCGGGGAACCGAGTTCGAATTCCAGTTGAATTCATTGCATTCACTTACGCGCAAATACCCTTGGGAAAGGTATTAATCCGTCTCTTCCCTCCAGTTATGGGTTAAATAACAGGACAGATTGGGTTCTATAGCCTTGGTCGGCAACCAGTCTACCGCAGAAAGCAATGGCAACCCACTGCGGGATAATCTTCTGCCCAGTCAGTCATGTCTCTTTCGAGACATGATCGCCCAAGCGTGTATCGCGCATGGCACTTAACTGACTGACTGAATTGAGTGAAAAACTATCTTCAAACAAAATTGGTATGTTCATTTAAATCCAATGATCCTCTCAGTAAAAATTAAGATCAAATTTTAATTCAATTATTTGAACATTGAAACTGTACATGAAAACCATCAATATAGTTAAATTTCCATGAATTATTGAGACAATTATCCTCATCTTTCAGTATTTGTCTATATTTCTGAGACGAGGTAGTATTTACACTATTTCCATTATTTGGACTATTGTCCTCATCTTTGTTGCCATTTGTATGATGTTTTGTCCGTTGTATGCTCCGGCCTTCCTCAGGTGCTAGGAATTTCAAACTGAACCCTTTATTACAATTACTGGGGTATATCATTCTCATTCCTTGGTAGTCATGAGTTATCTCCCTCTAAGTTACTTAGCCTGACATCACTGCTGTAACCTGGTATTGAAATCATAGGAACTAACCAAAGGCTATATCCACTGGGCCATGTGTCCTTAAGAACAAGAGCAACTGAATTTCTGGGACTTATAAATCTAATGTTCAGTAAACATTTTTTACCAAAGTTCATATTGCAATTTTTTGATGTTAATGATTTTCTCTAGTATTTTTGATGTTAATGATTTTCTCTAGTATTTTTGATGTTAATGGTTTTCTCTAGTATTTTTTACCAGAACTCATATTACAATTTTGACATTAATGATTCCCTCTGGCACTCCATATTACTGGTTCCCATATTGTATTCATCTCTATGCTTGGTCGGCCTAGGAGATTTTTGTAGCTTAGCATATGTGCTGATTCCTTAAGTTTACATAGTTTCTAGTGGCGTTCTTTATCTATTATTTCAAATTCATCCCATAGGGGTGGTGATCCTCTTTCTCCTTCCATATGTGGTCAGCTACGCTTGATTTTTCTATCTCCCCTCGTGTTACGGCTTTGTGATGTTCTTGTAGTCTTACCTTAAGGAGACAGCCTGTTTCTCCTTTATATTTCTTTTCATACCTATATGGAATGGTGTACACACAGTGCTTAGTCATATTCTTCTCTGTTGAGGGTCTTACTCAGGAGAGTTACCTGCGAAGTGTAGAACCACTTCTGAAGATCGTCCTGATGATATATGGACCACAGATCCTTTCTATTTTCTTCAATAGATTAGACAGACTGAGGCTGTTTTCTGAGTGTTACTATTCTCATGCACCCTCCCTTCCATGTATGTTGGAGTTGTTGTCATGTACCCTGGATAATTGTTTTGTTGTAGGGTACTGCCTATACTGACCATTTCCTGTTCGTATGTCTCTGGGTCGCTGCTTATGACTTTTGCTTGATGTTGCAGGCCGCGGACGATCCCTTTCTTTACATTGCATGAGTGGTGGGAGTTGAAGTTGTCTGGTGAATGTTGACTTGTGATATACGGATGTCTTGAACCACACCTCTGTTTGAGTTATTAGCACATCCAGGAATGCCAGCTAGTTGTCACTCTCTTTTCCATCCTCATCTTTGTTGTTTTATCCCAATATTTTGGCTGATATATTCTTGGGTGTGTATTGCATTTAGTCTTTAAAGGGTCATTCATCTGATGGAATATTAGGCATCAGCACTCAAAAACTGCCAGATGAAATTCACACTTAAGAAAAGCTATGAGATAAACAAACAAAGATGAAGATATTAAAAGAATATGTGAAATGCTTCATTTTAGAATTTCAAACATTTACTCACTTCTCATCTATAAAAATAAAGATTCATACATATCTTCTTAAAGTTTTCCGGGTTTTTTTTAATGAAACATTAAACTCAGATACTAATGTATAAGGGGATATATCTAAAGTGAAATTTTCATTTTTTGAAAAAAAAAAAAATTTACACCCAGTGAAAGGGAGGCTACTTACCTGAAGGAGTCGCATATGCATATCTCTTCTTCATTATTCTGTCAATGTATTGAATGATGGTTTCAATATTGTCAGTCACACGAGGAACACAAGTCGGTGGTAGAACATTTAAAGCAGCCATGTCATTAAAGAACTCATATTCATATTTGCAAGAAACTTCAGTCATGCTGATACCTTCCTGAAGTATCAAAAATAAGAACAATATTCAACTACACAAAATTACAACATTATGGGATTTATATGCTTAAAAAAAAAAAAGATCATTTTAAATATCATGACCCCCACCACACACACAGAAAAACATTTTCAAAGAAAGAGATAATTTATTTTAACAAAATTAAAAATAGATAATCACCAAATTTGTTGAGAAATTTCCAGAATTAAATATTGTGGCTTTTTGTGAATTAATTCTCATTCAGAAATTGCATTACACTTGTCACTTGGTTATTTTGTTGTGATTAGCAAATAGTTGGCAAATGGGTTCACCATTCGCCACAAGCAGAAGAATAACAGCTTGGAACATGTTAGGCATGAATTATCCTCACTTAGTTTTGGCTACTGAACATTCTTCTCATTAAATTAGACATGGAGGATGCTAAAGTGTTCCCAAAAAACTATTTATTCATTATTTATTCATAAAATAATCTCAATTTGAAAATAACTTGTTTTCAAATTAACAAAAAAAAAAAAAAAAAAAAAAAAAAAAGCAATCATTTACAATGTGAATTTAAAGATGAGGTTCCTTTTTAGACAACCTAGAAATCAAATAGAGAAAATATATTTTTATGTCAAAAATAAATATTTTTTTTGAGGAACAGCAAGTGTTTTAAGAAAAAAATGAGAATTAAAGTTGTGGCCCTGTTGCTGCATGCTTCGCTTAATGCCACTCATACTTTGTTCTGTGTCCATTGGTACATCTCTGGCAAGCTCCTCTCACATTGTGTTTCATTATATACAGGAATATCAGTGAAGAACTGCCCAAGATCAGGCTTGACTCTTCTCTGTCCTAGCTATACTTTTTGAAAGACTAAAGTCACCAGTGTTGCCAATAAACTTATTAACTTCAGTAACACTCATAAACAAACATAAAAATAATTTTTATTTATGGTACAATGAGTGATTAAGATCATAAATACATAAACAAAAGGAATTTTAAGAAATTTCTCCATATTTCTTGACAGATGATTGAAGTTATGGCTAAACAGCCCAGAGATATTCAATTATTTAAATGAAGGCAGCTGATCAAGGGGGTTCAAAAAATGGAGGAGCGAACAGGTTTTTAGCTAATTGAGGCACTATGGTCATCTGGCAGGGTCTACTGGTGACAAGATCAGTTTGATGCTACTTCTGTTCTTTTGGCAACTGCTTCCCCAATTGCACTGCTCTGATTAGCTAGCCAATAATAATGCTTGACTAATGGTTTTGTGTCATACACTTCCAAGGAGAGGAAGAATTGGTGGTAGAATATAAATATTGGCCTTGTCGTAAGTATTGGAAGAGGAGACAAGAAACTCCATACCAGCCTCTTTCTCATTGCTACCTTGTATCACTCTTCATCCACCTTCAGTGGAACATTTTTCATGATCCAGAATTTCATCTGCATTTGACCTGATTATTACAGGTGTCATTGTCACTTCCATCTGACAGTATGTCATATCCTTGATCAAAACAAACCTGATCTGTAAAGATTTACTTTGTGTCACTCATTTCAACAAATAATTCCTTTATCAAATGAAAACAGCACTCAAATTCAACAGACCTAGGACCGTATCTAAATAAAAATATTTTTCTTTCCTCAGAAATAAGAATTAGATCAACAGTCAACCTTTGACACCAGTCATAGTGTCATGAAGCAAAGTATAATGACCTTACAAAATAGTTAAAAAAATCAGGATAATTTGAAAACAACCAAAATACTTAGAGGCTATTTGGACCAGTTGATCATTAAAGCAAGAAGAGAAATTGATGAACATGCTGCTACAATACCACTCCAATGTAGACAAGATGTACAAATCTCAAGTTGCTAACAAAGGATTAGGTATATTGGCATATGATTTGGTGGCTGAGTTAGTTATGCACTTCCCACAAGCATTAGTAGTTGGTATTTCAAGCCCATGTAAAAAACCAAGATTTCAAATATAAGATTTCCAAAGCAAACAGGCTAATCTTTCTAATTTGAAAAATTGGTACAACACTGTGTCTCATATTTCTTCCATTTGGCAACTCTTATTTACATAAATTCCCCTGAGTTTAGCACAAGATAAGATTTTGGAGGGCAGCCAGTGAAGATCAAACTCATTACATGTCATTCATCTTAGTCATACTGATACAGAACAAATACACTTTTTAAATTATTCAAGGTATTTTCAACAAAGCATTCTATTTATAATATTGTTAATTCTCTTGTCTTTTGTTGTTTTCTTGTTATATCAACTGTACATTTCAGTATTTTTTGAGTGCCTAATTTAGCTATGTTAAGGAATGAACATTTCTTTCCATATAAATATCATATATGTCACTAATTAGAAAAGGAATGATATAGATGGGACATACTACAACAGAACATTTTCCAACTTTTTAATAATAAAACATACTTTTATAATCTTAGTTTTTCGTAACATTATTCTGAAGGGAACTTTTTGTAACTCACTATTATATATTTCAGTATCTACACATAAAGTCAACGTACTAATGAATCCTTCTAATAATACAGTATAATTCTCTCAAGTAATTCACTCAAAAACACTTTTTTCAATGATGCATGACACAGAACACACTCAGACTTCTGTCTGAGTGCTTTATATACTAAATATTTATGGTCAAGTAATCCCAGCAGCACAATTCATTCAATGGTTATGTTTATTGCCTGGAGATCATGTCAACCACATGTGTCAATATAGACACTTTCTGCCGACATAACACCTGCCCTTTTGAGCTGACTCCCTCTGAAATATGTTTTTTTAGCATTGGTTCCACACTTAAAAATTCCATTATAGTTCTTTTTCTTTTGCTGTAATGCCACAGTTCAATAATTTCTGGTGGTGTAGGTATGTTGAATGTACTGTATAACACTTCCATGGGACCTTCTTACCTGGGACTTTCCAAATCAGTGAATCTATGTCTTAACTGGTTCAGGTGACATTTATACTCCCACCTTGGTGCCTGTACTATATAAGTCATTTGACTGATCCTTTTTTTTTTGTTAACACATCATCCTTCCAAAATTCTTTTCCCCTTTGGTACATCTTCAAAAATAGCTTTTCTCCCAGGTTAATGTAATTATTTACAGGAATATTCTTTTGATGTTTTCACCTTTTGTTCAGGCAGTATTTTGTTGAACACAGACTTAATTTTTCTGGTGAACATCAATTTCATCAATGACATTCCAGATTTTGCGTAATTCTGAAAATGCTCAGAAATTACTGAAGCATTTTCTCATCTGACTCCTTCCCCTCTGATTTTTTAAAAAACCTTTTGACCGTGTCAACAAAGCATTCCACTTATCCTTTGAATCTTGAATAATACAAGGGTATGATAATATGTTGTATTTGTAAGGACTTGCAGAATAACTTAATTTCACTAGATGTGAACCACGTCCCATTGTGCAACACAATGGAATCAGGTATGCCAAACCTTGCAAAGATTTCATGCAAGAAATTTATTGCTACCGTGGTAGTTGGTCTTCTGCATTTCAATATTTCAGGCCACTTGATAAAACTGTTGACCACTACCGGATATGCTGTATTCAACGGCCCCGCAAATTTAGATTTAATTGAACCACAAAATGTCCATTTCTGGTCAAGGTTGAAATTTAATCAGCGGAGACTTCACTGTCAGAGCCCAACATCTGCATAATGTAACCAAGTTTTGTATGTCCTCATCCATTTTTGGCCAGTAAGTGTAACATCTCATTAGGGATTTCATCCTAGAAATTCCTGGATAACCAATGTGGAATTCCTTTAACATGCATTTTTGCAATATTGGAATTAGAACTCTATCAGCATACATTAATACACCATCACATATTGAAAATGCGTTACTTTCCTTTACCTTTCTATTTTTGACTGTACATGCAATTTGATCCTTCATTTTTAATAAGTCATCGTTCCATGAATTAAGTCTTATTTCTTCCAGAGATATTGACAACTCTCTTACAGTATTATGTAAGACATTTTTAATTTTGTTTTAAGCCCTTATTGTTGCAATTACTGTATCTTCAATTAGTTTGCTGAATTTTAGAAGTGAGACAGTCCATCAGCATGACTTAATTTCTTTGATGGTAAAAATTTCATTTTATAGTTGTAATTTGGTAGTATAGTTCCCCAGCATTGCAGTCTATTTTCTGTATGTGTGGAAACACCCTTTTTTGAACCATATATAGACACTAAAAGATGATTGTTGGTTTATAAGAGAAATTCTTGTCTATGTAGGGTTTTATGGGTTTTTTTTCATGGCAAAAACTATAACCAAAGCTTCCTTCTCGATCTGGTTGTAGTTTTTCTATTAACAATCTCGAAACATGTGCTATTGGCTTAGTTGTTATTTTTGTAATATTACTGCTCTAATTTAATTTCTGAATCACTTACATCTGATGCAACGACAATGTTTAATTTGGGATCAAAATGCATTAGTGATAAGTCAGACGTTAGGACTTTATGATCTTTTCCAACACACTGGCATTTCTCTGTTCAAATCCATTAAGCGTCTTTCTTTAACAAGGCAAAAGATGCTGTTAGCTCATGCATATTTGATATACAGACATAGTAGTAGTTTGTAAACTCTAAAGATGCTTGCAATTTCACTAAATTGGTTGAGGTGGGCATGTCTTTACTTGCGCTTGATCAGACAGAATCTGGTTGTTGACCCTTAACAATTGGATACTGTCAAATATTTTATTCTGAACATAAATAGCTCACATTTTGTTTCACTAATTTTGAACCTGTATTCTTTGTTCAAATACTATTTTCACATCTTCTGCATGTTGGTGTCTGGTTTTGCTTTTAATCAGTATGTCATCTGAATATGCTTGCACGCAATCTAACCCAGCGACCATTGTATTCATAATTTGTTTAAAAATGCGCGGAGCTACCTTTATCTCAAAAGGAAGTTGGTTGAATTTATATTAGACTTTTATAGATGTTGATAATTTCAAACAGTATTTATAGGTAGGCGTCCGACAAATCAAATTTAGAAAAAGATTTTCTACCATTTAGTTTGTTGAAAATTTCTTCTGGACTTGGTAATAGGTAATCATAATCTTGTAAGCTTTCATTAAGCCCCATTGAGAAATCAGCACATATGCAGATTTTATTATTCTTTTTCTTTACGTAAACATTTGGCAATGCTCATTTAGAATAGTCTACTCTAGCCTTTCCAATGTAAATCTAACGCCACAAAAAGTACACTTCTTTTTGGTCTGAATATTGGTATTGCACTTTTTTAACTTCAAAATTTAACTTTGCTTTTGTCCACATGCCAAGACCTTTTGAAAAAAACTTTCTTTTTAATTCAGTTTTGAATTTTTTCATTGCCGTAATAGTACTTGTGGTGACAATATTTACTTGGTTGCAGAACAAATTGATTGGCAGGTTCCAAAGATTAAATAAGGCAATGCCATCTGTTCTCAATAAATTTGTTGTATTTTTTTAACACGAATACCACTGCTTAATCAAATTTCTTCCTTGAAATATCACAAGCAACTTTTCTCGAAATCAATAAGCTAGGTTTACTCAGTTTTCGCAAAGTCTTTTCCTTAATTATAGTAATATCAGATCCAGTATCCACCTGTAATTTTATCTTTATGTTGTTAATTGTGACAACAACAAATTTTCTTTTTGGAGATGCTTCATTCGAAGTCTTGCTAATTTTTTCTTTTCATTTGTCAACTTTACCCAACATATTTACTTTGTTGACATACTTTTTGTTCCTCTTCGATATTTTTTGGATTTACAACAAGTACTCTTATGTCCTAATCTTCCACATTGGTAGCAGTTTTTGTTTCTAAAAAACAATCACTTTTAAAATGCTTACCACAACTGTGGTAAGTATTAAGTTTTGAGGGGAGGTTATTTCATTTTTTTACTGTTTCACTAGGAGTTGAAAAACATCTATTTTTTTTCCTTAGATGGTCAAATGCCATGCATTTGTGAAATATCTCTCTCCTCAATCCTTGCGACATCAAGTTTTAAATTCACCACATGCTGACACTCTATTTTTTTGAGAGTTAATTTTGAATCCATTTTTAGTTTACACAGAATCCTGAATCTTATTTCTGTGTCCTTATTTGAAGTTAAACTCTGAATGAATATCAGACATATAAATGAGTCTGAAGTTAACTCATTTGGCTTAAACTTCTCTTTCATGAGTGACAACTTCGGCGCAGGTGACAAAATCTTCATTGTCACACTTTACTAGGTTTAAACAATTCCACTATGCATTAAATAATGTGGTTCTATCTCCAAAACTTTTTGTTAATATTCCTACAGTTTCCTCAAAATTTATCTCACCTGGTTGTTTCAGCAAAATAAAATTTGTATTTTTCATGTTCAGCAGGGGACAATTTTCTCAATAATAGGCTGGCTTTCTTTTTATCATTCCAATGCGAACAATCCTTTTTAAAGATCCCATTGTATCTTCTGTAATATGCTTGAAAAGTTATTCTTTGTCCAGATTGTATACAAACTTGCTAATAGAATTCGTAATAGCATCTGGAGTGAACAAGTCAGATGTTTTTTTTCCTCCACTGTTTTCTTAAACAACAATTAAAAAAATATTTGTTGTTGTTTTTCTAACTAAAATTGCAATTCCTGTTGGTTTTTTTGTTGTTGTAACTGTAGTTCTTATTGTTGCTTTTTCAGCACCAACATTTAAAGCATATTTGATTTTAGTTTGTCTATTGTTCTTGTATTTCACTGAATATTTCAATTGCTACATGTTGGATACATATTTTTTCTCTGTAGTCCTCGTGAAAGTTCAGAATGAGATCTTTGTCACAACTTTTATATTGTTAGTTTTTCCATAATGTCATACTGAAGAGAAATATTTTGATATCTTCACATAAAGCCAAGATACTAACAAATCCTTTGAATAATACACAATAATGCTCTTGGAATAATTCTCTCAAGTAATTTACTTAGAAACAATCTCTTCAATGACGCACAACACTGGAATGATACACGACACAGAACACACTCAGACTTCTGTCTGAGTGCCTTATATACTAAATATTTATAGTCATATGATCCCAGGAGCACAATTCATTCAACGCTCACGTTTGTTGCCTGTTCAACAACATGTATCAATATCAACACTTTCTTCCTACATAACACATACACTTGAGGAAGGCTCAAGTGTACAACTACCAAAACATCATAACTAGAAAACAATGGAAGACAAGAAACTTAGCCTGGATAAAATAATATAATGAGTACTTAATGTGTATTTTGTAATCAACCATAATTCAACTTAACCTTTATTACTCCATGAACTTAGTTTTTGTCTGGCTATGGGTCACCACTTGCAAACTAACTGTTGATTATTTATATAATCTATATGTTATTATAAATAAATTGAAATGTTCTTGTGATTGATAATACTTTCTTCATGTTAGAAAATTGGCAATTAAAAGAAAAGTCTCTATTTAAAAAGAATCTAAGGATGTAAACACTAATTTACCTTTGCTGCTTTAGCAATAATTTTGTCATCAATATCTGTAATATTTAAAACTTGAATGATGTCAATTTCAAAAATATTTGTTAAAATCCTCCGTATGATGTCAAACTGTACATTAGTCCTTGCATGTCCTAGGTGTGCACTGTCATATACAGTTGGACCACAGACATACCTAAGAGAAGGAAAAGAGGACATATATCAAGATTTTACCTTTTTTTGAATATAAAAAAAAAAGCAAAGTAATAAACATTGCATGTAAATATAAGAGATGCAATTGAAATTTATATATGGTCAAATAACTCATAGAGAGGAATGTCACATTTCTTTTTTCATTGAGGGAATTGTATTTCACATTCATATATTGATAATTTTTATTTTCTTAGACAATATCAATAGATCAAATATCTTTTATTGGAAATTAGAAGATTTTAAAAGTAAAATTTAAGAAGTATACAAGATTTTATTCACTGGAATTATTATGTTCTACTGCTTTTTGCAAGAAATAAAGGAATCAGGAAACAAATTTTATGTTGTATTTTAAAAATAAACATTTAATTTTTTCTTTTCTAATTATTCTATGAAAAAGAAATTTGAGAGGATCATTAAAGTCATTTTGGAGAATTCGCTACTATTGATAAATACTTGTTAGCTGAAATCTCTTCTTGAAATATATATAGAAATAAATAGCAAGGTATCACAGATTTTATACATACATAAATGTGCAAACTACAAATACCGCAGAATATTTGCGTTTTTCTGAGTGGGAAAGATCTGCCTATTAAGCAATCAAAATCTTAGCCATGACCTGGGTTTGAATACCAAACACTGGTACCTGCAGGGACTATATAAACTCAAATATCAAACTTACTATTTTTCAAAAACGGTCAATGCAGTGGTTAACAAGTTTGTTTTGCAGATAAGTTTGCTTTTGTAGCTTTCAGTAGGTGCATTCACTTCTGTGTCTTGTGCCAGCTTTGTGGCTGAAATAGTCACAAATTTATCACTTGTGCCAGAGGTTAATGTTCAAACCCAGAATTTTGAATTATGATTTTATAAGCAGGCAGTCTCTTCCTACTTGAAATATTGATGCTATACACTCTTTTTACCTCCTGTTCTTCCCATTTAGCTTACAACAAACTAAAATGAGTATAGTTGGCACAGGACTGCCAGATTGGGCTACAAATGAAAGGCCAACACTACATTTTGCATTTTGAGACTTACAACTTTCTGGGTTACTTTTAAATAAGCTGTGCTAATTTGGAATACTAACGAGAAGAAAATCAATTTACAAGATTTAGCAATTATAAGCTTTCAAATGTAGTACAATCTGCAAACCCTGGATAGATATTTAAAAAAGAAATCTATATATCTATATAACTTCAAGTTAATAAAGCAGTGAACACATACCATGTAGCAACATTCTTTCTTTGAAGAATTAATTTGTCTTTTTGCTTTGTAAGGCTGTTATAAACATTTATATTTGTTTCAAATCCTTCTGGTTGTATCCAAGAAGAATGATTTCGTTGATATTTAAGGTGGTTGTGCCTTTGGCAATATGTTTTTGCCCTTCCATAAGAATTTAACACACTTGAACAAGTTGAGATAGTTTTTAGCAATTTCTTTTGCATAGGATATGTCCATTTTGACTTCAGTTTTAAAGAGGGTTGACACCATCTGATCAACACCATTTTTGAAGGAAAATGTTTTTTTTTTCATAGACAAAATATCAAGAAATAATGAAGTGAAAATGATGTTGACTCTTCATCACTGCGTAGTAACAATCTGAAATAGAAAATATTGATATTATTAAGCAAGTTATAAAAACAATTATTTTTTTACTTTTATAGATTCCATTATAAGTGCAGTTACTTTTCATCATAACTACTCAGACCAGCTGCTTATAGTCATTTGTAAACAATGGAAATCAGAAATAAACAAAAAACTCTTGGTGAGGCTTTCATCTACTTTACCTCAGAAGCTGGTTTCAGTACTATTTATGAGATACAATCTAACCATATAAGCTCACTCTTTTTTACATACTCCAACTTGATTGCTATGCTTAATGTTTCATCAAATAAAAAAATTAAAATTTATAAGTCATAAAAACATTATATTATATTTATTCTGTCAGTAACACTTATCTTAATTCCTAAATTCTGACAATACATATTTCCTGATCTGCTCAGTGAAATATAGAAACCGTGTATAGAAATACATTAAAAATAATTTTTGGTTTAAAAAAAAAAAAAAAAAAAAAAAGGCAAAATTTATAGCTTAGAAATATTTATTTTGTTCGTGCATGAAATTATAGTTAAACAATAGGGTGAATGGAATAGCAGTCTGTGGGCAGCATTAAGAAAAGCTGAAACATTGCTTAATACACCACATTCAAATCTAATTGGCACCAAAATACAACCATAATTACTATCTTGATTTTATTTTTTATTAAGCATTGTTGGCCATTATTAATTCTTGACAAGTATATCTTTCATTTTAAATTTCAGTTGTTTTTCATTACAATTTACTGTCAGTCTACAGTAGCTAATAAAAAGTAAATTGGATATGAGAGACTAAACTTCAAACAAGATATGAATTTGCATCCATTTTACTTTGAGAAGCCTGCTTATTTATATGCAACTGATCTACCAATTAAACAACTTGAGCTTTGGTTTAATGTTATAGAATGACAAACAGGACACTGGGTAATTGGGAAAAAGTCAATTTAAGGACAACACCTTACCTTTTGTTAACTATAAACGCTATCTATATCTATTTAATTTACTCATAAGTATGGGAAGGCAATTGTAATGACAAATGTATCATCCTAACCATTCCTTGAATATATAACAAGTGATGTAAAATGAATTAAATATGTGTCAAAAGATGGTGGATTGATATAGATAAATCTTCATAACTGATCCCAAAAACTGAGTCCCATGTAAAAAAGGTAATTTTGTGCATATGATGAGATTGTCAATATATCATACATTCATTCAATCTTTAAATTTAAACACATTGAAACACTAAATGTACATATTCAGCAGTTACAACATATTAATAAAGATTTGGCTTAAAAGGCTCTTGTACTTGTCAACAGGGAAAATGTTGTTATCCTGCATGAAAATGCAAGGTTAGATCCAGTAAGAATGACAAATATCCCATTTCATATGAGAATCTTTTAGTATCCGGAAGTTAACTGGGATAGTTTCAGATCATACATTATGAAAGCTCCTTTCATAGCATTTTTAAAAAAATAGAAACTCCAGAATAGCTGCCCTTATTTCTGAATGGATTTTTTCTGGCACAGAAAAACTTATCCCACACAAAAAGTATTAGCAAATGCAGAATAGTCAGCCTTTGTACACATTTGAATGTGTTGCTGTCATCACAGCCATTACTACTATCTAAATCATAAGGAACAATATAATAGAACCCTTGCCATATTCAGACCTGCCTGAAGTCAATGTAAGAAAATTCTGGAAAATACAAGGAAAAACTCTGTACAGTCAGTCCAAGCCAAAGTTGAAAACAAAAGAATTGCTTCCTATGAGTTCTGGACAAGAACAAGCAAGATTATCAATAAAGGCAAACCATCAGTGCCTTCTTTTACAAATGGCTCTGAGATTATTTAATTCTCATCAAATAAGGCTAAGATCTTTGCAATAATCTTTGCCTCTAAATCTATATTAGATAACGTGTCCCTCTACCACCATCATGGAGAACAAACTTTGTGATATCTCTATCTCAGCTCAGGAATTTTTCAGACTCATTAAAAGCCTTGACTTCACAAAGGCTACTAGTTCAGATAAAATTCCTCTGGTTGTTCTTAGGAATCAGAGTTACTACCAATCTTGGTAAAGTTGTTTAACTACTTGAAGGGGAAATGTTTCCTAAGTCTATAGAAGGTGCCAGCAGTATGCCTTATTTTCAAATTGTGGGTGTGCACTCATCTGTTGCAATCAGCTTTTATAGTGCCACGTTTGAGTCTATGATCAACATGTTTCTTGATTATCTTAACAGAAACAACCTTTTAGACAACAAACTATGGATTTCGCCCTTCTACATCCACTGCTGATGTCTTGTCATTACACATAGAATCAGTTAGGTACTTGATAATAAATTCATTACAAGAGCAATTCTTAGATATGTCAAAGGCATTTGTTAGAGTGTGGCAGCTATGGTATCTCTGGAAGGTCCTCACAATTATTAAGTTTTTATTATCTATGAAGGTCATTGTTAGTGGTCAGTTTTCTGAAACACATAAGATCAAGGCAGGTGTACTCAAAGGCTATCTCCTCAGTTTTTGTTTGTTTTTAATCATTTCACCCTAAGCAAGATGGTACCGTCACTGATGTGCAGGGGGCTACATAGGAGAGTAAAAGTTTAAGCAGGAGGAGAGTGAAGAGAAAGCTGAACCAGTTACAGGGGGTGTCTGAGAAAGGGCAAGAGAAGTATAGGAGTACAGGTGTGATGACAGTTGTGAAGATAGAATGAGAAAGAAAAAGAACAAGATACATGAGGTGATGTAGAAAGGATGAGAAAAGGACAGGAGTAAAGCAGATAAGAGATGGGAATTGACATTGCATTTAAATTCCTGGAGGGTGTAGCCGTCAGAAAAGCAAGTATACAGAAAGGAATTCCACAGGCAAGAAGTGCAAAAAAAGAAGCTGCTAGAGTAGGATTGTTGGCTACATTTGGTAGATTTAACTGTAAAAGAGTGGGACCTTGTGGCCAGTCTGGTTGCTTGAGTAAATTCTTGTAGAGGGGGTACCAGTGACAGAAGTTGGTCAGAGCAGAAACCATGAAAATATTTGTAAAAGAGACAGAGGGAAGCCACATCCTACCAGTGAGAAGTGGATGGAGTCGAGCTGCCAGGTCTGGACTGATCACATTACAAATTCTCCTTTGGAGCCTGTCGAGAACCCTGAGATAAACAGCAGGGGCACCCGACCAGATATGTCAACAGTATTCTATGCATGGCCAGATGGTTGATTTGTATATGTGCACAATGGATTCAGGTGGAAAAAACTTCCTGGTCCAACACAGTGACCCAACCTACCTAGCAGTGGATTTAGCTATTGATTCAATGTAATGGTTCCACTTGATGTCGGAAGAAAAGGCGAGGCCAAGATGCAGTATATTGCTTTCAGGGAGACTTGCTTGGTCCATGCTTATGGGAGGCATGAGAGACTGGCTGTAATGGTTGACAGATAGCAGCTTCATTCTAGAAGCATTGAAATTTACAAGCCATTTCTTACCCCAGTCTACAACAGATTGAAGGTCTTTCTCAAGATCAGCAGCGAGGTTATGTTTGTCCTCTTTGCCAGATTTCTTACTGATGCAAGAGTAAATGGTGGTGTCATCTGTGTAGAAGCCTACTTGGGATTTGATCACGTTGGGGAGATCATTTATGAAGATCAGAAAGAGTGTCAGACCTAAGATAGAGCACTGGGGGATGCCAGCGTTCATGTGGTAGGATTTGGAAGCATGCCCATTCAAGATGACCTTTATTATGCGATCTGATTACTCTGATCTCTCTGTAACAGCACGTAGGAAAAAGTGGCTTGTAACTTTCAATATCTCCAAAGCCAAGCTGGTAGCCTTTCCTCATTGCTGAGCAGACTCTGAATTTTCTATCATGATGTATAGTTGTACTTTTAATGAGGCTTCTTGGTGTGAATGTCTATAGGGACGACTAAAATTCATTTTATACCTCACATGGAACTCACATAAATGATCCATCACTAAAAAAGCTGTAAAAATGATCAGGTCCATTTTTTAAACCTTTTCAAATCTCAGGTCAACTATTACCTACTTTCAACAACCTCATTTAGTAATGTTTTACCTTGAGTGACTCTTGGGCCTTGTATTAGGTGACCAACAGTAAAAATAATAGAGGAAATGATTTTGGAATTTTATTAATCTGTTCTACCCCACTTATACTCATTAGACCTTGTGCCAACTGATTATTACCTTTTTCAGTTGCTACAAAAAGGTTTGATGGAGTAAGCTTTCTTTAATGGAAACTAGAGTCAAGAATTTGTTGAAAACATTTTCACTTCAAACCTGTGAAATTTTCCTCAAAAGGTATTGAAAAGCTGTCTGATAAGTGGCAAAAAGTCACTCTAAATAATGGTTAAATATATGAGAGCAAAAACATTATCCATACTTTCACCATAACATAACATTAAGTTTGTCATATTGTCTTCTGCTCCTGAATACTTATACTTGTATTATTGTGGCCACATAATAACATATCTTTAGGTTTATCACACTGTCTTCTGCTCATGAATGCTTATAGTTCATACTATTGGGGGCATGTGATTGAAGTTTGAGCTTAATTGTGCCAGTTTTCTTGTGTAAACATGGTCACTCTGCAAGCAGTGTTCACCAATGAGGAACAAAGAGCAGTGATCCGAATCTGCAAAGAACATGCTACTTCATCAATGATAACTTGGGATAGGTTTTCCATTAATTTCTCTTGGGCTTGCTAAATCTTCTCATCAGTTGTGGAAATTGTGCCGTTCCTTCTTTGTATGTCACACTTGTCTGGCCACTTGTAAACTTTTCAATCCACTCATACACATTTTATGCAATAGTAGACTTTTGTCATATTGTATTAAAAGCTTCTGATGAATTTCAGCCTCTAACACAACTTCTGACCTGAGAAACTGGATCACTGCACTTTGTTTCACCTTGGTGCACACTACTAGTGGAACAGCCATGGAACTATAACAGCAACAAGAAAACTAGGAAAATCAAGCTCAATAGTGCCAACTATAAGTACTCATGAGCAGAAGGCTGTGTTACAAATCTAAAGATATCGTATCGCAAAAATACAGATAATTTTTGATTTTCCTGCATATAATTAAATAAAATGTAAATATACTTTATTTTTGGAAGAATAAACTTGATAAACAAAAGCGTAAATTATTTATGACTCAATATAATATGGTCAGCTAGTGTTACAGTTTGAAAAAAAATTGAAGCCTGTTGCATTCACTGTTGCACAAATACTCTTGGGAAAGATGTGACTCAGTCTATTCTCTCCTTGGGTCAGACTGGGATCTCCAGCTGGCATCAGCAACTGGCTGAGAAGAAGACAACTTTAAATTGAAAACTATATGTAGCCCCGGTGAGATGCATACCATACAGCCATTGAAAGAATTATGGAATTTACAACAGAGTGCAGTGTAGACTTGTGAACTCAATGACCTTGACTGAGGTTGAATACATACATATATCTTGTCCAATGTCTGACTACATTAAGCTTTCACAAGCCATTATCAAAGAGTTTTGTTATTTGTGCTAGGTTCATCATTTTTAAAAATTGTGTTTACACATAAAAGTTTGTGTTATTCATTAATTCATAAAACAAATTTATTATGTTTGTTCTTAAATTCCTTAAGATTTTATTGATGTTGAAATTTTTATTTTATGCTTAATGCTTCTAGTATTTGCAATTATCATTTTAGCTTATGAGATAATAATTTTGGGTTATTTGTAAAGATTTGTCAATATTTTTTGTTGCATTGGTTGATGATATACAGTTTATTAGAACTATTATAAATGGAACATAATGTGTGATATAGTGGTTCTATAATCAATGTATGTGTTGTTTGAATTAAAACGAAACAAAAAAAAAACAGCGGACCTGAAGGAGACTACAACCACCTTTAAATTTGTTTTTAATTTTTTTTTTTACTTTTTTCAGCACAGTCTTATCGATTATTCCATAAAATTTCCGATTATCAAAAAAAAAAAAAAAAAACAATTCAAAATTTAAACAATTTTAGAGAGGGGCTCAGTTTCTCATACAACGTTATAGTAAATCGATCCTCCATTTTGGAACCACTCCCGTTGGGGTCGCTTTGTTTTGGTTTTTTGGGGACGAGTTGTTGCTCTTGTTTTTGTCTTTTTCAAGTTTTCTTTTAGTTCTTATGATGGCATCTTCCTCGGAAACGCCAAGAATGGCTTTATTCAAAGATTTTGCAAAGGATTCAGTAGTTGAATATGCACAAGCAATAAAGTTCATTGCACAGTGTCGATTTAAGGTTGTATGAAAAACTGAGCCCCACTCTAAAATTGTTTAAATGTTGAAATTTTTATTTACAAATATTTTTGTCAATCGGAAATTTTATGGTGTAATCGATAAGATTGCACTGAAAAAAATAAAAACAAAAAACAAATTTAAAGGTGGTGGTAGTCTCCTTCAGGTCCGCCAAAAAAAATAAATAAACAAAAAAAAACGTCCAAGCAGGCAAACAAATTCAGACAACATTAGTTTACAAAGTTTTAATATTTTCTTGTGTCAATGGTGGTGATTATTTTGAATTTGAAGGCTCTTTAGTTTTTTGGGTTTACATTACTGTTATCAGTGATATTATCATTGCTATTGTTTTGTATTATTTGTTTTATGTTTTTGAATTCCTTAAGAAGAAATTGTGCAAGCAGTGTTTTACAGGGTGATTGCAAAGTAACCCCCCTATGACTTTTTTTCTTGAGTTTAGAGCAAGTTTAAAATACGAAACCAAGACTTTAAGAACTTGAAGGTCGAATACAAGTCATGTTTTCCATACAAGAAGAGTTCCTAGTGAAATGCAATTACTGGGCGGCTCGAAAAGCTGGTAGCAAAATCTTGTGCGCCTATCGAATTAAAAGAAAAAAATCATGCTCTAGCTAGAGTTTACTTTAAACTCAAACGCTTTCCTCTCATTATGAATATCCATTTCTTGTAAAAAATTATAGTCAATGAATAAAAATTATAATTATTTTAAAATGGGAAGTTGCTTTTTTTTTTAAGTCACTCTCTAGTTTACAAATTATTTGTATAGGAATTGGCTTTTTTTTTTTTCTGTGGACTAAGGTTCTAAAGTTTATTCATTGTATTCGAATCACTTACATCTCAAAAAAAATGTTTTCTCCTTGACTTGACAAAACGTAACCTAAAGTCTTAGAAGCGCATAAAACAAAGAAAAAGAATATAATTGTCAAGTTTAAAGTGAAAGTACATATTTTCTCTAATTTCAATTTGTCCATCTGTGTATTTAATAGCCTAAAAAAGTGCATGCATTTCGTTTGTTTCTTTTACAGGTGTTGGTTTTCTTACCTATCTTTGCGTATTCTCATGGCATGATATTTATAATATACACATTTTATGCTTAGTATGAATTCAGGATATTTGTTTTTAAAACATCAACTCTAAGAAATTCATAACGTCATTGGCGACTATTTTTGTTAAAAAAAACAAACAAAAAAACTTCATTTAACAAATTAAAAAGAAATTAGCAAAAAAAGCAGTCAAACAGGTACTACGGAATTGAAAGTCAATATCCAGAGACAAAAAAATCGTTGTTTATTGTTTTAGTTGAGCAAAAATTATAAATCAATCATGAAAACGCCTAAATATAAAAAGAAAACTTAAATACAAACAATACGTACACACTCCAAAAGCGAAGATCACTAATATCCAGATTACATAAAAATAGAAAAACGCGAACCGAAACGGCGCGTAAAGAGAATAAGCATTAAACACTATATTGTCATACAAACACGTGAGCGAAAAACACCGGAAGTTATGTCTAGTTCCATGAAGAAACTAATAACCTAGAAATCTATGGAATAAACGCAGCACAATATTAGTTTAAAAAATATTTTCATAAGGCTCCAATTTTTTTGAAATTAATAAGTAAATTAAAATAAGTCAATAAGTTATGTTCAATAATAAAAATTTTAATAAGTAAATTAAGTTCTGTTAAATAATAAAAATTTTGCTTTTTCTATTCTTTACAGAAACATAACATGTCTTTTCTGAAATTTTTCAGATATTACAAAATAATCTTTTTTATAGTAACAAAAGAAAATTTTTAAAGCATTTGTGTATTGTATCGAATACTGAAAAATAATATAATTCATATAAAAGAGTATGATTAAGATATATTTCTACTCTTAAAAAAAAACCAACTAAAATAAAAAATAGTAAATCAAATTTATTGCACATATGGTTGTCCGTACATATTTTTTTGGTCCTCAACTGATTGCGGTTTGTGAAAAATCCAAAACGAGGCTGAGGAAGTGAACGGTGAAATTACCGCTGTTTCACAGCCACCTTCAATTTCATAAGTCTGAGTCGACTTTGACAAATTCAGATTGTAACTTTTATTCTTTATTTACACCAATGAACTGTATGGGGAAATCAAGATGACGATGTTAAATCAAGCTGCTGTCGAAGCATTATGTTCGGCAACTTATCTCCAAAATTATTTGGATATAATGGATAATTTACCTGATGATCTACAACGAAAAATCACTCAATTGCGCGAATTAGATTCGCAGTGTAAAGGTAGTATTCATCATGTTGTTTTAATTTTGTTTACTTATATAAAATGATATTTCTAGCAATACTTGTAATAGGTAATAATAAATGTTGTCGCATAGTGCATGCCCGCCTTCGTAACATGACTTAACCTCTTCACAATAATAGACTCTTCCAATCTTAGTTAATATTTGAATTAAATCGGGCTCTAATTATATCACCAAAGAGGGGAGACAGCTTTCTTAATTGTTTAATATTTATTTATTCTCTGTTTTACTTTCTCTTAAGAGTCTAACCGATGTCTAAAAAATTGATAATCTCCATTCGATTATTGCTCAATTGACTTTTACTTTAAATTTATTTGCTTATAGTGCCGTTTCTTCTTTAAAAAAAATAAATAAATTAGGATTTGAAATTTTCGTCTTCACAACAGAGAAAAAAGCTTTTTGTCAGTAATAATGACCCATTTTTGTTGTTGTTCTCTATCCGACGTGTTGAAAAAATTGGCTTGAAAAGAGCTTTTTTTTTCTAAATATTAAAATTTTAGTTCCTTATTGGTTTTATTTCGACAAGCGTTAACTCTCTCCTTCCCGCAAAAAACATTACAAACAAAACAAGTAATTACGCTTTTTTTGTAACAGAAAAATTTAAGACTTATTTGTTCATTCAAAAAAAAAAAATTCTTATTTTAAATTTGATTTTTTTTCATCAAATACAAAATTATTAACTTTCAATACATTTTTTTTCCAATTTTTTAGAGAAAAAAAAATGAAACGATCTGCGTGAAGATGTTTTCCTCGTGGTTAATTCAAATTTGAGGTGGAGAAAACCGCTTTTATTTATTTTCTTAATCTTGTAAACAGGACATTTGAAGCATTTTCACTCAGTGGAAATATATATTAAAACTCAATAAATAATTAATTAAAAAAGTCCTTTTTGCAAAGCAATATAATTTGGATTGTATTTAATTTCTTGGTATTGATTTTTAAATGTTAAGTTTCGTAAAATAACGACAAAAAATAAAAAAAGTGAAAGAATAAAAAACAAAATCTGGTAATATAAATAATTTGATATTTTTAAAAAGCATTCATTAATTGCTTTTTATTTTTATAACCTCTGCAAATTTCTTTTCTTATTCTTTTTTAAATTTAAAATTTTTTTATTGAAATTTGTGAAATAAATTTCACACGCATACTGATTTGAACTTGGAAAAGAAAATATTAAAAAAAGGAAATATTAATTATTAATATTCAAGTCAAATTTTCTGTTGCAAATATTTTTATTGAATTCTTTCCTATGAATTGAAAAATAAGTTATAAAATTAAAAATATAAAATATCAGTACATATTTACTGTTCCATGGTTAAAAACAAAAAATAAAAAGTCAAATTTTAGGATTCGTTAAATAAATTTTTTAGTTTTCTGAAAAAAAAATAAAGAAAGCAAAAAAAAGCGCAACACATAATTTTTCAATTTTCATACTCTGTTTTATTATTGTTTAATTAAATTAAATATATTTTTGTTCAAAATATCGTTTTAAAGTAATTGACAATCTGTAAAAAAAAAAATCTTTATAGAATTAACAAGTAAAAGCAAAAGCTAAATCAAACAAAAAACTAACAAAAAAAAAGTGTTTTACTGTTTTTCAGTATTTTGTTTTTAAATTTTAATTCCTTACAATAAAAAATGGCCTTTAAAAACTGTTCTTATTAAGTAAAAAAATGAAAGAAAACACTAAAAGTATATTGATTTCAAAATAGTTTTTTTTTTCTTTTTGGATAAAAAAAAAACGAAACAAAAAAGTTGAAATGAATTTAAATTTTATTATTGAAATTTTCAAAAGAGTAAAACAAAAAGAAAGTTGTACAGTTTTAAAAACTTTTACCATTTTCATAAGCGTTTTTTCTTTGCACTTATTTGAAACTTTTGAGAACACGTTGCAATTGAACACATGCCGTGAAAGAAACTATTTTCCTGAACAAATTTGTCACGTGACTAAACAGTTCCACGTTTGAGTTTTTTTTTTTAACCTTTTCTGAAAATTTAGCTGTTTATCTTTTTTCCTTCATAAAACAAAAATATGTTGGTAATTTCTTTTACATTATCCTTAAAACTAAAAAAAGGTAATCTCAAATCAAACCTTTAAAATTCAAATTTTTTTTCTCATATGTGATTGCTGTCTTAGAGACACTTAGAGTCTAAGTGTTGTTTGCTTATGTTTGTTTTTTATTTGCATTCATTTTTTTAAAATTTTGTGATTCCTAAGTGTTGTTAGTAAAATTAAAATGGATTAATTAAAAAAAAAAAGAACGAGAATAAAAACGCTTTTTCATAATAAAAGGAAAAGATAATGATCATTTAATTGAATTCTAGGCTTGGAATTAAAGATTTTCTTGAAGATTTTGAAATGATTTCCATGTTTAGACAAAAAAAAATTACAAAACGAGTTATGGATTAGAATCTGACAAGATGATAAAGAACAAATGAGAAATGTTTCTCAATCTAACATTATATTTTTATTAAGACTTCTTCAGAGATTGAAAGAAAAATGAAAAAAGTTAGTATTATTGGTGCATATTTGGGGTTCTTATTGGTTATGTATCACGAGTATTAAAGCAATAATTTTTAAATGTTTATGCGGGGAATATTTTGGATGGCAAAGTGTATGTTTTTGTAGAAATGCTTGTATATACACACGCACACACATACGTAAATATAAAAATAAAATATCCAACTAAATACAAAATCATCGTAACATCTTGCTACATTTCAACAATACGTAAATGACAAATACAGACTTTTTCTCATACGCATACACACTTATATTAACTTACATTAGTGTCCAACAACACCTAGACAGACAAGTGTTTTTAAACCCACACATACACTATATAGTGTATATACACACACTTTGTCTAAAACATTCCCCACACAAATACTTAAAAATTAAAAAATATTCATTGCGTTAATTATTAAAGCAATGAATATTTTTTAATTTTGTGTGTGTCCGCTGGATAATTTGTTCATGTCAAATTTTTGCATTTCGTCGGTTAAAATTTTAACATGCGAGTTTGTTATTTTCGCTGTTTTCACTCTTGGTAGGGTCGATTAATAATCGGGGAATATGTGCATGACTCCCTGTTACTGCAGTAAATGGAGAATAATTTGATTCGTTAGGAGTTATTCTCATTCCTAGAAGAATGTTAGGTAGAGCTGATAACGATTCTTTCCTGGCTATTATAGCAGTTTTTAGGGTTCTGTGAGCTCGCTCGACTAATCCATTTGTTTGTGGATGGTATGCTGTTCTTCTTAATTGGTGGAAACCTATTATCTTTTATATTTCTGTGAATAGTTCGGATTCAAATTGGCTTCCTCTGTCTGTAATGACATGAAGAGGAACCCTGAATCGGGAGATACACAGATTGACAAAGGCCATTGATATTGATTTCGCCATAATTTCTGTTATTGGGCATGCTTCTATCCACCTCGTGTTTCTATCAATGCATGTTAATAAATATTGGTATGGTGAAGAATAAGTCAGTTTGGTTCTTTTACTGGTGGTAAGGGACCAACAATGTCAACATGTACAGTTTCAAAATGGCTGGAAGGTAATTCAAATGGATTTACTTTGCTCTTTGTGTGTCTTATTATTTTTGCTTGTTGGCAATGCTGGCATTCTGTGCACCAAGCTTTTATTGATTTGTCCATATTCGGCCAATAGTATCAGGATTTTATCATTTTTCTTGAAGATGTTATTCCCGGATGTGATAGGTTATGCAGACTGTCAAATACCAATTTTTCTGAGCTTCTCTGTCACAAAAGGTTGTGGAAAAGGTAAGGACGTGTCGCATAATATGGTTTCATCTTTATTTATTGTATTGGTTTCAGTCGATCTTTGAATGCCTGAATTTCATCGTCAGTAGCTTGATGTTTCATTATTTCTTGTAAGTCACACACATCAATAGTGATTGCATTTACAGGTCATGATAAACAATCAGCTACTATATTTTCTGATCCTCTTATATGTGAAATATCATTTACATATTCGCTGATAAAACAGAGGTGACACTGTTGTCTATCTGATATTAGAGAAGATTGGCTTTATAAAAGCACTGCAAAGTGGCTTGTGATCCGTCAGCAACATTACATTTCTGCTTTCTATTAAATGTTTCAAATGGAGTACTGCTAGATAGGCAGCTAGTAGTTCTCTGTCAAAAGTGGAATATTTTTGTTGGGTCTGGGATAATCTCTTTGAAAAGAAGCCTATGGCGATGATTATCAATCATTTGGTGAAGTGCTGCTCCCACCGCATAATTTGAACTGTCTGTTACTAGTTGGTAGTTGTTAGCTTTCAAGTTGGGGAAAGCTAGAATGGTTACAATTGATAAAGTGTTTTTTACGTTTTCAAAAGATTCAATTTCTTCCTTTGTTAAGGTTAAAGATTTTGAATTTTGGTTTAGACTTATTTTTCCGTGAGCGGTAATATAATATCGCTCAAATTTGACACAAGTTTCCTATAAAAATTTGCCATTCCGAGGAATCGGCATAGCGATATAGAATCATTTGGTTGAGGAAATTCACTTAATTCATTTAACTTTTTAGAATTGGGTTTGAGACCATTAGAAGAAATGTGAAATCCTAAAATGTCTAACTCATTAGCACTAAATATGCATTTGGAAAGACACATTTTAAAGTCGTACTCACTTAGTTTTTGTAGTACTTGGTTGACATGCTTGGAATGAGTTTCTTCATCTTCTGAGAATATCAGGATATCATCGATATACACAAAGGTATAATCGGTATCGTGAAAGATATTGTCCATCATTCTTTGAAAAGTGCATGATGTGTTCCGTAGTCCGAAAGGCATGTAGTTATACAAATAACCCGAAAGGGGTAGAGATGGCTGTTTTACAGATATCCTCTGGATGCATGGGTATCTAGTGATAAGCAGACGACAGGTCAATCTTTGAAAAGAATTTCTTGTTATGAAGCTTTGAAGTCCAAGGAATTTGTTTGGTACCTGATATCTATCAGCTTTTGTTATGGTCTTTAAATGTCTGTAATCACTGACAGGTCTATATGTGCCGTCTGACTTCGGTACCATGTGTAAAGCTGAACTCCATTCTGAGTTCGAAGGGGAAATTATTCCTGCTTTTAAGAGTTTTTTGAATTCCTCTTTTGCGATTTTGCATCTGAGCTGATAGCTGTCTGGCTCTGGAGAAAGTAGGAGGACTGCTACCAGTTTCTATCCTGTGGTAAATTTTTGGTTTTGTCACATTCGTGTCGCGATGAGGAGAAATTAATTTTGGATATTTTTCCAGGATTGTTCATACCGTTTTGTTATCCTTTTTGTTTGGTACTACATCTATATTCATAATAATAGATGATGGATGTGCATTGGATTGCCTGTTAGTCATTTTATCGACTAGTTTGCTGTTTTTGCAATCCACCACTAATCTGAAATGGTTTAGGAAATCATGTCCTAGGAGTGGCTGAGCAATTTCGGCTATTATAAATGTCCAGGTGAATTCCCGTCTTAGGTTCTGTAGCGAACGACTTATATTTTAATACACAAGATTCAGTACCGTTTGTCCTGATCATTCAATTTTTTTATCGTTGACTGATACTAAAGAGATATTGGTTGGGTATGTTACGGCTCGATTTAAGTATCTCTTTGGAAGTATAGATACAGCAGCTTCTGTATCCACAATAAATTTTAAACTCTGAAGTCCTAACTGTGCGGCTACAATGAGAAGTGGTGAGGAAATGGAAGCTAACATCTCTCGCTTAGGTAGTTTTCCGAAATCTCATGAGGAACTGGTGAAGTTGGGCCAGAGCTGGGTTGCATTTGGACATTCCGTTTGTTAGGCCATCTGCACCATGGCTTGCAAAATTTTGCATGTTCCGCATGATTTGGGGGTTTTTGGTCCTTTTTGAAAGGGCGAACACTGGTGGGGAATTTTTTTTTGCTGTGGGAACAGCCATGTGTACTTTTAGTTTCATCTTTTTTCTTCCCAGAAATCTGTTGAATATGTGCTGTGTCTTGTGTATTAAAATATAATAATAAGTCGTCCGCCAAATTATGACAAGATGATTTGTGTCTAAATCGACTTGCGCTGCTACTACAGGTTTAATAGAGTGAGGTAGGGCTTGAATGAATTTGTTGCGTACAATATCGTCCCCTACGCCAATTCGACCTGCTAGTGACATGAGTTCATTCAGGTACACTGAGGGACGACCCGTTACTGTTGACGACGACATTAATTTGTCCAGCATCTCGGGTTTTGTTTTTTCATAAGCGCCAGTCACTGCTTCTTTCAGTGCATCATAGTCCTTTGATTGTAGTATAGTTGGTTGTATTTTTCCTACTATGTCCACGGGGAGTGCTGCCAGAGTGTTGAAAAATTTTTGATGGGTCTGTCTGATATTTGCAATATTAAATTGTGCCTCCATTATTGCAAACCAAGCCATTACATTTCATTCGAGGAAGTTTGGCGGTTTTATTGTAACAGCTTGAATTGGTTGGTTTGGATTTCTTGAAGTTTGTTCCGCGTCTGTTGCCATGTTGAGTTTGTGTTGAAAAGGGAAATATTCAAATTTCGCTGAAAGTTCAAAAAAAAATTTTTTTTTGTGTGTGTGTGTGTGTGTATGTATATGTGTGTATATATGTGTGTATATATATATATGTGTGTATATATGTGTGTATATATATATATATGTGTGTGTGTGTGTATATATGTGTGTATATATATATATATATGTGTGTGTGTATATATATATGTGTGTGTATATATATATGTGTGTG